>JASDQU010309124.1:64715-103260 GCA_032191745.1 Picea mariana
TTGGGCATAACTTCTCCTACATTGGGCTGCAGACCAAGCGAGATAGGATACATTTATCACAAAGGTGCACTTGTGATAAATGGGCCCAGACGTAGTCCTTCCTTGATCATGACAAGTAATAATATGGACTAGAGGTGCTTGAAGTGCTTTCCATGTGTCAGTTAGCATCAAGCTGACATTCACTCATAGGTGTGTGCCTGTGGTGAAAGATCTTGGTGTGGTCTTTTTCCTAGTCATGGTGATTTGACAAGGAATGATAAAGAATCAAGATGCTATATGTTGTTACATGCAGACCCAAAGTGAGCCTAATATTAGAGAGAGTTAATTGGCTCAGAGGGAGAATCGTGGAAGGAGTTTCTTCTCGATTCAGGTGGGAGAGAGATGTCTCCCAAGACTGATAGACAAGTGTCATGAGTCTAAGGTGAAGTTTGTATACTTCAAAGACAAGAGTGTCATGTTGCAGAATGTCTCCCTTGTTGATAGGGAGTGTTGATGTTTGGGCAACATCGGGAAGACATTCTCTAAAGATAATAATTAATAATATAATTATTGATTATTAAATATAGTATATAATAAGTAGTTATTGATTATTCAAGGGACGCATCCTTTCATGGATGGTCACCTTATGTTCCCTATATATGGAACACTCATTATTGTAATAATATATCAAATATCTCTCATATCTCATATGAATAAAAACCAACATGAAGTTGGCAAGCTATGGAATTATTTTAAGATAATAGATAATAATAAAAATTTAACATATGAAGCAACTGATATCATACATAAATCATTCCATGAATTGGGAACTAGACCTCATGTTGCTACTCAAATCATTAAGTTCATGAATTCTACTTCCAGTGAAGTACTAGCAAGCAAAGGTGTCAGAGACAAAACTGCAATGGTTATGGAAACAAAAAGGTATTTACAAAAAGGAATCTAATACACCAAGCTCTGAATAAATGTATTATGGTGAAAATAAATGTTGAATCTTTCACTAAAAAAATTGAGAATTTAGTCAAAATGGGATTACCTTCAATGTGGGACAAAAAGGGGAAGATGCTATCATATGATAATTACATAAAAAACTTTTTTATTGTCAGAGGAAAAGAAGATAAATTTCAAATAATGGATGATACTTTGAGAGGGAAGACCATTGTAGACATTGATACATGATTTCTACCTTCTTTGGAAAATAAAAAGTTTATTCAATTCCTCCCACATATGAAAAATACACAGAGTTGGATATCACATTTAGGTAGATGAATTCATTCAATTATCCTTTCGATGAAACTTGGAACATTCTTCTCCAGTTGTTGGTAGGATGACTCATCAAATTTAGTTGAAGAAAATCACAATTTGTCTCCTCCAAATATCCTATTTTCCAGTAGTCAAAGATTTTGTTGTATTCAAATAACCTAATAAAATGGATCGAATAACCCCTTTGGTTTCAACCTGACTTGTATAAATTTAAATGAGAACTCAATGTAAATGGGATCTTTTTGGGACCTGCAACATCTTTAATAAAATTTTGCATATTTTGGAGACTCAAACTTTTATGTTTCATCTCACATGACTTGATGTTATTTTCATATTCTTAAATTCTTCTTGAATGTTTCTATTACCATGTCTTTGATAATTTAGTACAACACCTACCATCACAAATACAAACATACCTTTTAAAGTTACATATTTCTTCAATATACTGTGAGTATTAAGAAGACATGTTCTTAAATATTATTATTCCTTTTGAATGGAAACAAAGTTCTCATTTCTGTTTGAATTATATTTTGGTTAAGATACATGTTTTTATTTTTATTTTTCTTCTATGTAAAAGGTAAATCAATACTTATCAAAGGATACACTGTTTTGCAATTAGATTTTTCTTATCTTTTCTTCTTTCACACCCTAAAATATTCTATTGTCTGAAACATAGAAAAATTTCCTTCAAATATCATATCTTTAAAATATTTAAAGAATTGTAATACAAACATGAATAGATAAAAAAAAAAAAAAAATGGTTTAAGATAGATCAGCTCAAATAAATCAATCATAATAAATGGATTCCTTGGAAGATTTTCCTAGCCAAAAACATCTCAAAGGTTACAACATTCTTTTGGCACTATTGTCGAGGACCAAATTAAAGAAATATTATTTTCCCTGGGTATAATGACAAAGAAAACCTAGCCATTGATGGTGAGGAAGAGTCGGGAAGGATGAAATATTTCACTAGGTGACTAAACATTTTCAATTATAGCATCAAAAAAGAAGAATTTTAGGGCCAGCCTAGACCGCAAAAAGACTACCCCAGTAGAAAATCCTGAAAAGTTACTTTCCAGAAAGAATCCTAGGCAAAGACCCATAACTTCTTCTTTTATACCCTCTATTGCTAAACCTTCTTCTTTTACAGAGAAAAAATACAAAGGAAAATCCCCTATTCTTTCAAAATATTCTTCAAAATATTTCTTTATAATCCCTCCTAAAATATCTCTTCCATCTTCTACCAAAGAATCTATTCCCACCTCTCTGAAATAGCCTTTAACTATTTCTACAACCCACTCTATTGAATTATTTCTTGAACAAAACATTGGACTTCACCTCAAGGATTCTACTGTTATTTCTCAAATATACTCTAGTGGGAATTCACCCATTATTTCTCCAAAAAAATATCTTGAAAATTCCCTCCATACTTCTCCTAAGTTTCCTTTTATTCCCCCTAGAGAAGAAGATCTATAAATTTCCCAAACTTCTCTCTCTTTAAAATAAGAAGAATTTAAAGTATTCTTTAATCCATTTACTCTTGAAAAATCACAAGTCTTAATTGATCATTTAGTTATGGAAAGAAAAATTCATCAATAGCAACCACCTAGATTCTTTAATAAGGCAAATGCTAGATATTCCCTTTTAAATCTTCCAGAAAATTTGCATAATTTTCCTGATAATTACTTGAAATTATTACCTAGATTTAATGGGGAAGATGAGATTATGAACCTTGAACATTTATCAACATTTGACTATTTCTCATATAACCAAGGTCTTGAACATGACTATGTATACATGAGAATTGTTTTTCAAACATTTGAGGGTGAGGTCAAAACCTGGTTCAAGGGATTTCCTCCTAATTCTATTGATTCTTGGAATGCTTTAGAATATGCTTTCCTTAGACAATTGGGTGAAAAGAAGGATCATCTCTATTTTTTGAGTGAGTTTGGGAGATTAAAAAAGAAACATAATGAATCTGTTCCATATTTCATCAAAAGATTTAATAAATTGTATTATAAATCCCTGCAGATGTCAAGCCATCACAACCAATAACAAAATTTACCTTTGTCGGCTCTTTTGATCCAGACTTTGCCTTATTACTTAGAGAGAGAAGATCCACTACCTTAACTGGTATGCAATATGATGTTATAGATATAGAACCCAATATGATTGCATCGGGAAAGGATTGAGTTAAAAATGATTGAGGAGATCGTGAGAGAAGGAAACAAAAAGAACAAGTAGGAACGTTCGGGACAAAAAAAAACCAAGAAGAAAAAATTGAGGAAATGTCCAGGATTATTAAATATCTATCAAATAAATTGGCTAGGATGGAGAATGAGAGAAGAAGTCTTGATAAGAGAAACCAAAATCAGTTTAGAAGGTCTTTTAATCCTCCCTGGGTTTTACAAAGAGAAAGGAGAATTGAAGATCAACTAATACAAGAACCTATAAAAAATGAAAATATGGTTGATAACATTGAAGAAGATGAAATTGAAGATATTGATGAAGAAATAAATCTGATGGAAGGTGGCCTATATGATGTGTACGTGACCCAGGATGAATATGAGAAATATCTAAGTTTTAATTCATACTTTAATGAAGATGATAACAATATCCTAAATGAATTATCAACATCTCAATATAGAGTTCTCTCAGATTATTTACAAGATGAGCTGCACAGAAAATAAAAACTTAGACCAAGGATGATTGTAAATACAAATAAAGTTAATAATCAATGTCAGCAAGATAAAATTTAAAATAAAGACAAAGGGAATGAATTAATCTACAAAACAAAAATCTGATCAACAGGCTGCAAAGAAAACATATGTAGAACATAAAGAAACAGAGAAGGTAAGCAATTATTTTAAGCTATAAAATGAATTGAATAAGATCAAAATTCCTATCAATTTGTTAGAAATTGCAAAAAATCCTATCTATAGAAAACAAATAATGAAAATGATCAATTGTTCTATTGCAACAACCCAACTAGATACATTAAATATGCAAGGTGAAAGACCTATTGTGATGTGTGTTCCTCATATTGAGGAAAGATGAGAAGCAATGACACCATTTTATATTTCCTTAATAGTCCATGAGCATATTTTACACAATTGTATGCTAGACTCATGAGCTTCTCACAATATAATGCCAAAAATAGTTATGGATAAGTTAGGATTACAAATCACAAGACCATATCATGACTTGTATTCCTTTGATGCAAGAAAATTTAGATGTTTAGGGTGTAGAAATTTCGATACAAATTAATGTATTCCTGCGATTCTCCTGATCTAACAATTTCCGCCACTGTTAGATACAAAATCGCTTCTACTATTATTCTTGCGGATTAAATTAAACGACGATCACAACCATAAGAACAAAGTGAAATATCAATAACACACAACACAAAAGTTTTACCGGGAAAGCGTAAATCTAAAAACCCCACTATCATATATTATGTATATCATGAATCATGAAATAATCTCATACAAAACTCTAATCCAAGAGCTATCAGTACAATACAATCGTCTCACATTGTCATACACAAATCAACAAATACATGTGCCAATTCCTGTGTCTAGACAGCCTGCCTCCTCTGCACAATCTCTACAATTCGAATTCTCACAATGAATTACCCACGAATTGCCTAGCTTGCACATGCTCATAAGCATATCCACTGCATGTGTGATCAAATCACAACTGATAGCCAAACTGTCTCTTTCACCTGTTATCTCAACTGAGTCTCCACTGGATCTGACATGCATGTACTTAACCGTGGTGAATCTTCACTTGCATGTTAGTTCACTGATTAACTAAACTCTCAATAGTGCATGTTTAGTTACAACTTGTACAACTGATCTTAACTCACTTAACTACACTTATAATTCTGTTACAAATCCAACTCACTCAGAGATGAATGAAATAATAGATTAATATTTATTGTCCAATTTATTTAAGGGAAAAGTAAATTAGAGACATGTTTCTTGTTGACTTTTCAACATAGGGATGATAAAATATTTGGTAGTTCACTTAGCCCAAATACCTGTAAAACGTGTTTTGATGGATATAGTTATGGAATATGTGCATGTCAACTATGGAACTCTTTTATTTAGATATTGGGCAAGTAAACTAGGTGGTTCATTTCAAATGGACATGACTTATGCCACAATTCCAGTTTTTGGTGGAGAAACTAGAATACTTTATAGGGAAACCAAACTAGCCTATACAATCAGTAATCCTAGTCACCCTAATAATTATTGTGTTTACTAAAAAGAGCAAGACTTGTGTTTGTTTCATTTTATATGTAAATGATGAACCAAGTCTTTGTACAAAAAATGTGAATATTTCTTTTTGTGAGAATAAAGAGCCTGAAGATGGGATGTGGAAAATGTATTTTGATGGATCCTCCTCTTGGGAAGGTGTTGCGGCAGGTATACTTTTAATTTCCCCTTCTGGAAAAAAAATTCCATTTTCTTTTATATTACAATTTGAAATAGATTCCACAAATAATGTTTGTGAATATGAATCTTTAATGTTAGGATTAGAGGTAGCTAAAAAAATGAAAATTAAAAATATTATTGTCTACGGAGATGCAGAATTAATTGGTAAATAGATAAGTAAAACTTATCAAGCTAAACACCCAAGGATGAGATCTTATATAAATTTGGCTTAGGATTTAATTGAAATTTGTTTCTTAACCTTTAATATTCATGCAATTCCTAGACACAAAAATAAACAAGTTGATTCTTTATTAGTAGCATCAAGTACTCTTAGACCTCCTGAAGTGTCAAATATTAAATAAGAAGTTGAGATGAAAAACAAACCTTCAATTCTAGACAATGTCAAGCATTGGCAGGTATTTGAAGATGATTAGCAAATTAAGAAATTTTTGGAAATGCTTGATGAATTTTATGCAACTCATATTGATCAAGAGGATGATAAATATAATTAGAAAATTAATCATAATAGTCATCTAGATCCAAAATTGCAAGAGATGATTTATAATCATAAAATTGTGATCTTAAGAAATAAACAATTTCCAAAAGGATTGGTACCTCTAGAAAAGTTATTTGATAAAGATGATGTTGTTGTGAAACCTGTTACAAATAATAGGTGTGCTCATTTAACCATAGAAAATATAGCAATATTGTCGCCCAACCATAAGCCTAAGCCACCCCCGAGCACCTTAACCTTGACATAGAATAATTATGGAAAAAAAACCTAGGCGTAATAGCCAATTAATGTAGCGTACCTCTTTCCAGAGCTAGCGCACAAGGCAGAAATTCCAAACCATAACCAAGATAAAGTCCAAGCCTAAAATCAAAAATACAAGTTGCAATAGTTGTAGCTGCAGCAGTTGCAAGTTGTGTGTGTACAAATGAGCTCTGACATCTTGTATTTATACTGCTCTTTATTAATTGTCTGGGCCGACTTCTCTTTCTGGAGGCTAAAGACTCAATATCAATTATTTTATTTAGCCAACTTTTCTTCTATGGTTATGTCCAAATATTTAGTGTTTCTTCTTTCTTTTCGGAATATTTTATTCTTGTCAAGGTTACACATGGAGCTTAATACCTCCCGCAGCTACCATAATATCAACACTCCCTCCTAGCTAGGGAGGTATTGAAAACAATGGTCTTGAGCACAAACATACCATTCAAATGGTAGCATCATCATAGCCACACAGGCTATCTCATGATCAAATCATGAGAACCATCATCACTAGCAGTATTATCTGATAGCATCAACTACATCATCTCTCGAAGCCATACTCCATCTGAGTAATTAGGCATGATGTTGAATAAGTCACTCACTCCACAGAGTGATACAAGAACTATTATTCTAATCCATACATATGTCCTAGAAGAATAATTGTTCCAACAGATGTTGGAAACCACGCCATGGGCTACAAGGAATATTCTCCTAATCTGAACATATGTCCTAGAAGAATAATTGTCCTAGACCATTTTCCTCCTGGAGAATATATGTCCACCAGCACACTAACCATCYAAYAACTGGTAATCATTTCCARCACTAYTGKTAGTCTTCATGGCAATTAGAAAAATTCCATTCAATAGAACACAATTGTGTCTATCCATAGTAGTACACAACTATTATCCAGTGGTACACAACCACACCAAGTAACACACGGCTATTTAACTAGTGACATGTACTCACAACTGGTGGAACACATCCACCATAGTGGCATGCAACTACTTTTCAAAGACATATAGTCTCCATAGTAATCATATCATCCGATATCAACCTGCATAACAATATCATGATACAAAGTGAGTCATTTGGGCCATTCTTCCACTCACGTTTGTGAGATTGGGGAGAGAAGATTCCCTAAGGAGGTAAAACATCATCCATGGGCTCTCTAGACTGTTCTTCTCAACCATAGTAGAATAATTGTCCTTGATTTTTTATCCTGGACCATTCACCTAACTAGGCCATTCCTCCGGCACTAATCATAGTGAAACCTGGAGAGAATGAGTCTGCCCTAGAGAATGTTTGTCCCTGATTTATGAACCTGGACCATTCACCTAACTGGGCCATTCCTCTATCACTAATCATAGTGCAACCTGGATAGAATGAGTCTTCCCTAGGGAATGACTGTCCGGACCATTTCCTAATGGAAATGGTTGTCTTGCACCAACCTTCAAAATAGACCATTCTTTGAAACTGCTCACAACTATGAACTTCGAAAGAATGACTTCTCAACGAGGCGTACCATTCTACTTGACCACTAATCAGAGTGAATTCCAAGAATAATGATTGTCTTATATCATTCCCCCACACTGGCCACAAGGGGAATCGTTTTCTATGGTACATCAACAATCTATCGGACCATTTTCATTACTAAAATGACTGTCCTATCTAGACCATTTTCCAAACTGGAAAATGCATGTCTGTTAGAAATCTCAAACCACTTTCTGAATTGGAAAGTAACTGCTCATCCTGGACCATTTTTCAAAATGAAAAATGACTTTCCATAAATCAATAACATATAAGTGTTCCCTTCCAACCTGGGAGTAATCTCTTCCTTTTTCAATAAGGAATTCATCTCCACAAGCCCCAACTTGTTTCTTGAGTACGCAAACTTCTCATCTTGGGAAAAGGCTTTACCAAAATATATGTTATCTATTCATCTGTGGAGATATATTGGAGAACCACTTCTCTTTTCTGGACTTCATCACGAAGAATATAATGCTTGATCTCAATGTACTTTGGTCTGTCATGGAACATTAGTTTTATCTGAAGGTTTCATATATCTCTAATCATTCTAATATATCATGGTTGAGTTTTGTACTAGCTCATAACATCGTAGAAAGGCTCAAACTGAAACATATCCAAGTAGCACTTCTTCTATCATCATGAGAGTTTTCCATGGATTAGCAATCCATCATCCCATACTTCTGAGTAACTATTGTGATACACTATCTCTGTCATAGAAAGTTTTCACCACTCTTTTGTTGTATATGAGATACTCTGCATCAGGTTGTTTGAATCCATACAAGGTCTTCTTATATCTGCATACATGAGTCTCTTTATGGTATAAGATTCTTTCTCACTTGATTTATTGGGAAGAACAGTATTTTACATGTAAATTCCAATCCATGGATACTGCAAGAGGTATATCTGGTTTACTGGAATAAGTTCTCGTCATAGTCTTCTCCTTCCTTCTAGAAGAACCTCTAGTTCTGAATCTCACAATTCTTTCCATTCATAGGTCTTTTTCACAATTTCTTACCTACACTATTCTTTATCACAACTTCCATTTCTTTTGCATGGTTGCTTCTGGTGGGTTCAAACCATGTTGGTAGTCTTATGATTCTCGGTATAATTACTAGTTGTTTTGGATTTTCTTCCTTTCCTGGAATCTTCATGTTCTTCCTCATGTTCCTCTTTAGCTTTTGGGTCCATGGAGTCTTCTATAGATTCCATTCCATTCCTTCATGAATATTCCAACTCCTTCCTTTCATCATAGGATCATGGATGTAGATGGACAACCAAGGATACTTTAAGGATTATTTTCGAAGATGACTTCTTCTAGAGCCAAACTAAACATGTGTTTCTTATCATGGATGATACTTTCAATATGAACGTGGATAGATACTTCATAGTCCTCAATGGATCATATCATTTAGGATTAGCTCCCTCCTAATCCTTTCTTCATGCATGAATGCATGCTCTTCTTTTGGAATTCTATAGTCATCTTTGTCCATCTAAGAGATTCCACGCTTCCGTCTACATCCTTATTTCCTTCTCCAATGTGTCACAAGTCTTTTTCTAATTTCCTCTTGATTGTTGACTTCTTACTGTTTTGAATTCTTTTGGGTTTCTTAAAGTTTGATTCTAATTTTGGCTTATCTTGTAGTTGTTACTTATGTAATATCTTCCAGAGGAATTGTTACCAAGGATTGTCAATGTACTTCATCTTTTCATGTGTATTTCTTGACTTGTAGTCATCATGATAGAAATCCTTATCTTGTTATTATTCCATAGGTATTGTTTCACTTGGACTTCTTATCTTCTAAGAAATAGATATGCAGGATATGTACAAAATACAAAAACTATGAAAACATGGTATGTACAGGAACTATGAAGAATATTGTTACCTTGTCTTAGAAGAAGAAGTTTGTTTTATCCTGCTTGGCCTTATTTGAGGGATCCCTTTCTTTGGCAACTGATTCTTTGTTGTTTCCTTCCTTAGGCCAAACTTCCTCTTATTCCTGAAATTCTTGAATTTTTGTTGTGAAGGCTTGATCATCGTATTTATTTTGGTATTTCTCTTTTGTGCTAATCCTTGATTCTTCTTGTGCACGACAAGTCCAAAGTTATTCAAATGTGGGATACCCATTTCTTATGTTCATGCTTGTGGAAAATGCATCCTGTGTTTTGGGAAGGCCATTGAGTACTATATTTACCAGTTCCTTCTTTGAAATGATTTCTTCAATAGCTTGTAGTTGATCTCTTAACTAAGATATTCTCACAAGGTATGATGTTATGCAGTCATCATCATTCATTTTCATGTCACGAAGCTCATACTTCAAACTAATTACTTGTCCAATGTTTTTGATTGAGAAGAGGTTAGTAAGGGAATCGTACATCTTCTTAGATGAGTCAAGATGAGAGATGTAGGGTATCAAGTGGTATTTTACAGAGTCCATTATGATACTCATGGCATTGATGTCATTGATCCATATTTTATGAGCAGAACGAAATGAATACAGATTATTAAAATATGCTTAACACAAAATAACAAAGATACAATAAAACCGGTTTTCTATTCAATAAGGAAATACGTTGAAATAGTAAAATGTAGTGAAAAACAAGATTGTTGGAATGGTGGCGGCTTATCTCTGAGAAGATATGTGACGGTTGCGCTCATTTTCAAGAAGATGATTACCATGAGGCTTTGAAGGCATTTTTACAATAAACAAGAATTTCAAAAACCCTAGACATCCAAAAACCTAACCCTAGGAGATGAAGCGCCAAAAGTTATGTGGGCCCGTTTGGGGAAGTTAGTACATGAACTTCTCGGGGTCATAACTTTTGCATACGATCTTCATTTTAGGCGCACGATAGCTCGTTGGAAAGGTATATCTGAGGACTACATATTTTTTTGCGATCTATCAAAGGGAAATTTCAATTGTGGTGATCCCTAAAAACGATGTTTAGGGCCTCAAAATGGCCCTGCAAGTCAGGGACCCGAAAACTAGGAAAAAAACTACCCAAATGGAAAACTGCCAAAATGAACTAGTTGGAATAGGTGGGAGGCCACTTACATCCATATGGATCAGTCATTGTCCTTGAACTTCTCCATAATTGCAACGTTCTGAGGTTCCTTCTCTTTTATTTCTTCAAATTGCGGTTCCACGATCTTTCCTTTCACAATATCCAACACTGTATTCTTGAAAAGGATGAGGTCAATCCTTGTCTTCCATGCTCTGAAGTTAGAAGCCCCTTCTAAATTGTTTTTTGACTTCATAGAGTAAGCCGTGACTTCTTTGAATTTGACCAAAAACTCAAACTTGACATCTTAGCTTGTTGAGAGTACCAGGAGGTGCACTAGGTTATGGCACACTAAGCTATCTAGAAATTAGGTCAATCTCTTCACTTAAGGTACCCCAATAAGAGGGTTATGGTTTCGTTGTTGCAGCAAAAAATTTGATTGCAACTGCAACTATAACTAAGAAAATACTCCCAATCTATCTTCCAATGGTTAGACTGTCTGAAGATAGTGTGGGCCCATATCCTGTTAGAAATAATAGGTGTGCTCATTTAACCATAGACAAAATAGAAATATTTTCACCCAACCATAGGCCAAAGCCACCCCCAATCACCTTAACCTTGACAGAGAATAATTATGCAAGAAAACCCTAGGTGTAATAGCCAATCAATGTAGTGTACCTCTCTCCAGAGCTAGAGCACAAGGCAGAAAATCCAAACCATAACCAAGAGAAATTCAAAGCCTAAAACTGAAAAATACAAGTTGCAGTAGTTGCAGCTGCAGCTACTCTCCAGACTTGCGCACTTACTAAATTTTTGCAGTTGTGAGTTGTGTGTGTACAAATGAGCTCTAGCATCCTATATTTATATTGCTCTTTATTATCTTTCTAGGCCGACTTCTCTTTCTGGAGGAAAAAGATTCAATACTAATTATTTTCTTTATCCAACTTGTCATCTAGGGTTATGTCCAAAGCTTTAGGGTTTCTTCTTTCTTTCCAGAATATTCTATTCTTGTCAGGGTTACACGTGGAGGTTAATACCTCCCCCATGTACCATAATATCAACAAAACCTATTGTGCATCCTGAAAGTGAAGAAGTGGAAGATTGTAATATTGACATTGAAAAAGAACCAAATAACATCAAGATCTCAAAGATTTTGCCTGTTGATCAAAGGGTTAGGTATGTCAGTTTATTCAAAGAATTTATCAAAGTATTTTCATGGTCTTATGAATATCTTAAGACATATGATACCAGCATAATTCAACACAAAATTCCACTGAAGGTAGGACCTAAACCATTTAGAAAAAAATTAAGACAGGTAAAACCTATCCTCTTCCCAGTTATTGAAAAGGAACTAAAATTTTGTTAGATGCAAAAATCATAGTTCCTCTAAGATATTCTTCTTGGGTTGCAAATTTAGTACCTCTTATGAAAAATAATGGTGAAACAAGACTTTGTGTTGATCTTAGGAATCTCAACAAATCATCCTTAAAATATAAGTATCCTCTCCCAAAAATGGACCATGTATTGCAAAAACTGATAGGTGCTAATATAATCTCTATGATTGATAGTTTTTCAGGTTATAACTAGATTGCTATGCATGAGAAAGACATATAACTTACTGCATTTACCACACCATGGGGAACCTTTTTGTATGACAAAATTCCCTGTGGTTTAATTAATGCATGAGCAACATTTCAAAGAGCGATGGATATAACATTCGTTAGGAAAAAAGATAAATTTGTTGTGATTTATTTATATCGTTTAACTATTTTTTCTAAATCAAATGATGATCATTTAAAACATCTAAAGCAAACTTTTGTTAAATGTAAAAAATATAGTTTATCATTGAATCCTAAGAAATGTCATTTTTATATGTAGGAAGGTAAATTAATTGGACACATTGATTCAAAGGAAGGAGTCAAGATTGATCTTCAATGTGTTGAAGCAATCAAGGTTATCAACCTACCAAGAAATAAGAAGGAGATTAAGTCCTTTCTTGGAATTTGTTTTTTTTAGAAGATTTATCCCCAACTTTGTTGAAGTGGTAAAGGATCTGACTAACACAATTAAGAAATATAGCGAGGTTAAATGGTCCTCATAGGCTAGAAATTATTTTGATAAAGTTAATAAATATTTGGGAGAAACTCCAGTACATATATGTCCAGATTACTCAAAGGAGTTCCTCATATTTTATTTTACCTATGACAATACTATTGTTGCAATTTTTCTACAAATGAATGAAGAAAAACAAGAACAACCAATTGAATTCTTTAGCAAAAATTTTAGAGATTTAGATCTCAAATATAATATTATGGAAAAACAAGACTATGCATTGGTTAAAACTCTTAAATCTTGTAGAGTTTATGTTCTTCATTCTAAAATAATTTCTTATGTTCCCAGCAACACAATGAAAGATATATTGAATCATCCTGATATTGATGGAAAAGGAGGAAAATGGATAGCTAAAATTTAGGAATATGACCTCAAAATAAAACCAACAAAGTTGATTAAAGGTCAAGGCTTAGCAAAGCTTCTAGCTGAATCAAATTTTAGAGTTCTTGGGATAAATCAAATTTATGAAATAATAGAACATCCCTCAATAGAATTTGAGAAATTAGAGTTGAAACATTCCATAATAAAGGTTCAATATAAGTTATCTTCATCCCTTTCGTATAAATACATCATGTTCTATTTTTAGAATATTGAATTCCCACCTGATTTTTATCAGTCCAAAGCTAGGTCACTCGAACTTCAAGTGATCAAGTATTGCATCATAGATGAAAAACTCTATTGGAAACATCCTTTAGGAGTTTTATTAAATTGTATGGTTGAAGAAGATACCAAGGAAATTATAGATGAATTTCATAAAGGCATATGTGGAGGAAACCATGTTTGGATAGCTACAACATATAAAATTTTGAGAGCTGGATATTATTGGACAATTTTTTTTTCTAAAGTAAATGTAAAAGTCAGATCTTGTAGAGGATGTCAGATTTTTGTAGGTAAACAAAAGATTCCTTCCTTTCCATTGGTTCTAATAAAAGTTGAAGCCCCTTTCCAACAATGGGGTTTAGACTTCATAGGTGAGATTGATCCTACTTCTAGTGCACAACGCAAGTGGATCTTAACTGCAATAGACTATTTTTCCAAATGGGTGGAAGAAATTCCAACCAGATTTGCTAATGATGCAGTTGTGATCAAATTCCTTGAGAAAAATATTCTTTCCAGGTTTGGATGCCCTAGGAAAATTATAACGCACAATTCTCGGGCATTTAAATCTCTTGCAATGATATATTTTTGTCACAAATACAATATTATCCTTGGTCATTCTAGTGCTTATTACCCTCGAGGTAATGGATTAGATTAATCATATGATAATATTCTAATGACGGTCATTAAGAAAGTATTAACAAATAAAAAAAAGGCTTAGCACTCTCATTTTAAATTTGCACTATGGGCTAATAGAATCAATACTAAAAGGTCCATAGGTATGTCTCCTTTCCAATTAATTTATGGCATTGATGTGGTACTTCCTATTAATCTTACCTTTCCTGTCATGAAATTGCTACATTATAGTGAAGAAGAACCCAATGACCTTACCAGAAGAATGAACCAGTTAATTGAAGTGCAGTAAAATAGAGAGCAAGTCAATGATAAGTTTCAAGAATATCAAGGTAATATGAAGGCCATTTATGAAAGGAGAGAAAAAAAGAGAAATTTCATCCCAGGTGCATTGGTTCTAAGATGGGATATCAAAAGAGAGGATCCTGGAAAACATGGAAAATTCGATCATTTGTGGCTAAGACCCTACAAGATCGTTGTAGTCAAGGGGAATAATTCATTCTCCCTTCAAAATTGGGAAAGAAATTTGTTGGAATTTCCTGTGAATCGGTGGTTTCTGAAACACTACATTCAGTTTTAAATCCAGTTTTTCATTCATTGTATATAATAAGTTTTCTTTCTCTTTCTTTACTTTATCGAGATGACCAAAACAAATAAAAATAATAATAATGTTTCCTAGATAATCTTTATCCTTTTGTTAAAAGACCATATCACTTAATAATTATCCTCTTTGAAAATGTAATTACTTATCTTCTCATATTACAAAATCTAAATAGAAAAGGTTGTCTCAATTGCTAGTTTAGATTTTGACATGTTATTCACAAACCAGAAAGGAGAACATTTTGTTTATTCTCACATGAAAGTTGAAAAGTTCTATATAAGGTAATTCCTTCTGGGTAGAGGATTTAGTGTCAAATTTGTAACTGGATTTTTAACTCAAGACTTACCATTAAAATGGTTTTTGTTTTGGAAAGACAAAGTTAGAAATGAGGAAATGAATATATTTATGAGTATATTTCATCACTTAGGTATTTCTAGCTCATCCTTGATGAACAAACACCATCCATTAAATGTGAAAAACATATTGATTGCCCCCATCTCCTAAATTTGTAAAATTAATTGAAAGGGAAAAGTGTAAAATTAATTGAAAGGAATGGTGAAAGGAAATTAAAGTGGGAAATATAGGTATCTTCACCGGGGCTATGGACGCTTGTTGGCAATGAATTAAGGCCTATGATGTCGAGGTGACTACACCATAGGATATGAATGTGTTTTGGCAGTGTAGCAACACCATGAGGATAAGAAATATTTACAATAAGTATCTTAAAACTTATTACTCACTCAAATTATTTTTCTCACAAAGACTTTGTTCTGACCCAAATAATTACCTCATAATCTTAAAAGCTTTGAAGTATGAACACTAATCATAGATTTGACTCTTTAACCAAAACCTAGAATTATATTACCCCTAAACGCTTCCAGAGTAAAGTTGAATGAGTGAGATATTTTTATCTTTTCTAGTCATACTTTAAATAAACATGTTAAATTCTGAATTTGGTAGTGGTGTAGTTTCTTCAATTATAAATTATCTTACAAATGAGAAGGAAAGGTTTACTATTTCTAAGATGAAATAGTTTGCATTATAAGTTTTTAATTAATATCTTTCAAAAAATAATGACTCCATAACCCAATAAAGGAACACGGTTTGTTTTTCTTCTGTGCCTCACAGGGAGACACAATCCCCAGATGGAGAAAGATGTTGTAACATAGCCCAAAATTTTGTTTTTTACAAAAATAAAATTTAAGTTTTTTTTTTTTTTAATTTCTAGTTTCTCTATGTCTAGACAAATAAAATTGGAATGAAATTTAAATCTTTATAAGAATTGTTTTTTAATAATAGTGTGTTTTATTTAGGATTAATAGGTTGAAATAATAATATTATTAAAGTTTGTTTTAATTTTTTTTATAATAGATTCATGTTTTATATAGATATTATATAGTTTTTATGTTAATAAATCATGCATGTTGTATGCAGATCTAATCGCACACCTCAACCATTAAATCAATTGTCCTAACATATTATGGAAAAATTAGTATAAGTACATGACATATTACAGAGACTACAACTAGATACAATGCATCATCCAACAACACAGCAGAAAGAAAAAGCACAGGAAGCATCAGCGGAGGAAGAGCAAGATGAGACCGTGAAGAAAGTACTAGTGAGCAGTGACAGATTCAAATTCACACAAGAAATGTTGGAGGTGGATGAACATACAATGTAGAGACCAGTGAAGGACATGGAACATATGGATTTGGTTCTAGATAAAATACCCACAAAAGCATTATATGGACTACAAGTGAGTGTAATGCAGGATGTACAGTCTAGTGCTAGGGAAGATGCCACCAACTTAGCACTCAACTGCGAGGTCAAGGATATTTTGAAAGTGAAATGCGAGGAGATCAATCTGGATAAGGAGGAGGAGAAGCAGTGCACAAATAACTTAGAGATGAAACTTGCAGAGGTATACAGGAGTATACCAAATCGCATGTAGGCACATGAGGTTACAACAAAAGAGAAGATAAAACAGGTTGCACAGAATATGGAGAAGTACAAACAAGAGATAGCGGACTTAACAGAGAAATTAAATCCTAGAAAACCTCCAGAAGTATGGGAGAAGAGAGAGAAAGAGGTTATTGTGTATGTAGAAATTATAACACATGAGGTTAAATAAGTGGTAGAACTATATAATAAGACTGCACATATTTGGACTAGCCTAGAAGAGGATGAAAAGATCCAGCAGCTCGAGAAAAGAGAGGAAAAACTAAACGTTAAAGTTCAGAACTTGAAGAAGAGATAGAATACCATAGACATATCCCTAAGTATGAAGGCCACGCAGGAGATGAAAAAATTGCATGCAGAAGTAAAGACTGTGTGGGAGAAGAAACAAGCAAGGCAGGCTGAGTTGGAGCCATTTCAGCAACAATCTGAAGGAATGATAGACAAGATCCAAACAGAGAAAGGAATATGGGAACATGCACTAGTGGAAATTAGAGAAGTGTTAAGAGAGCACATGACAACACAGGATTTGGAGACACTATCAGGAAAGAGCACACATGCTAAGGAGAAAGTGACAAAATTGGGAAAGAAGTTTTATGCATTGGAGGTAGCACTATAAAAGGTGCACTAAGGCTAAGTGGCTCAGGACGAGCCACATGTTATTGTTGGGGGCCTATTGGAGTAGGTATTTTTTGTAGAAAAACACATCAAACGAGGTAGATCGGACCAAGAAGGAGAACACGCCACATTTTGAGGAAAAGCAATGCGTGTGACAAAATTTATGGAAATACGACGCAAATGTGGACAAATCTAGCCATGTTAGGGTTAGGGTTTTGGGATTTTTTGTAAGGGTTTCTAACCCAATTTTGTAATATAAATAGAATATATAGAAAGTAGGTTGAGGAATCTATCTATCAATCCTTGGAAGAGTTTATTTCATATCTTTTGGGGAGAACTATTTTGGAGAACCTATTTTGGAGCCTTTGTGAGTTGAAGTCTATTTTGAGAGTTGTAGAGATCGAATGAAGTTGAAGTAGCTGAGGGTCAGAGAAAAAGTTGTGGAGCTTAGTACGATCATGGTATGCCTTAATACTCTCTATTATGATCTAATGTGCGCAACACCCTTTTGATGAATAAGAAAAGAAGAAGAATATATTTGTGGACGTAGCCCCAGGGGGGTGAACCACGGTAAAAACGTGTGTGCAATGTGTCTGAATGTTTTATTCTTTTTGTGATTATGATTGAATAGTTAGATAGATGAATGAATAGATTTACTTATATTGTGCACTAGAATAGATATGAAGAATAAACTTTATGAATGAATGAATGGATCTAATGAATATTATAATAGAATGCATGGTTAAGTAGAAATAAGAAGTAAGAAAGAACATCCTCAAATCCATTCCATGACTGCAGACACCTATGTCCTACAGTCCCCCATAAACCATCTTGGGTGAGACGGCATTGTGCACTCTGTGCATGTTGTAGCTTTATGGTTTACCAGAAGGGATGATGGTGATAAGGGTTTTGTTGGAGAACTAAGGTGGAACCCGGATCATCCCATAAGTCCAAAAGGTTGCATGGGTATTGGAGATTTGTGTTGTTGCAGATGGAGTAGCTCCTGGATAACCATCGTTAAATCCTAAATTGGAGTTGTGGCAGTGGATGTGAAATCCTTTGTAGATGGCTCTCTTCGCGACAACATAGTTTTCATTCACCATGAATGTTGATATGTCACTAGATGTTGGAGAATGGTGAAAGATGAACATGTTGGAAGCCCCGAGGAGGGTGCATTGGAAGTCCTGAGAAGGATGTTTGGATCTGAGAAAAAAAATTGTTGGATGGTCTCTCTTATGAATTATGTGGTAGAGCAGAACCTGGCTTGGATCCAGGCTCTCATACCAATTGATTTGCAATTCTATATGAAAAATTTTAAATGCAACAACAAAATAGACTGGCACAAGAACAAAATGTTGCACAATACAAAATAAACAAAGAATGAAAGAGAACAATATTGGAATTGAGAAGTAAATGACTATCTATTGTATTTTCAGCAAGATTACACCATTTTTATCAGACTGGGTGATTTTCGTTTACAACAACAACAATAAACTTGTTGCTTTATTTCCGACTGACAAGCATCATTTCTCTTTTTATTTAGTTAACTTCCTAACGGAAAAAATAATGATAATTATTTATTAGAAATTTCCCTGCTCAGCTTGACTGGTGAGGGAAGTTTACAATAGAAGCAACTATGCAAAGGAATATGGGTGCCCTCTTTGGTGGCCCAATTATAATCTTACAGATCTACTCAACACCATAATTACATAACATATAAAACATATAATTGAAGTGAGATATCTGACCCGCTCCATCTAAACCAAGCATCAATATGTGAACTTCCTTTGCCCTGCAAGAGACCATTTGATCAAAAATTATAGTCATGCCATTGCCCAATGCTCCCATGGCTCTCTGAAAAGCATGAAAATATTAGTGAAGTTGGTCGAGGTGAAACATATGAGCATGCTTGCATCACAAAACGTTTTCCAAAATTTCATTTATATGCTATTAATCTGACTTATATCACAACTCCAATTTTTCTTCTAATATTTCATTTATTGATATATTTTCTCTAGCTTTGAACCATGAATAGTGTTAATGATGTACCATTAACTTTTTTATCCTTGTGATCTTTAGAACCATGAATAGTGTCAATGATGTACCATTAACTTCTTGATCCTCATGATCTTTTGTGATCTTTCCTTTGTTTCCTTTACCTATTTAAATATTCTCTTAGTCAATATGAAGATAGAATCCACCATTTTGAACATGACAATTTTTTAATTTTGTTTAATTTTTTATTATTTTATTATATGTTTTAACAATACAAAGGTATCTGGTACTTTCCAAATGTCTCATATACTTTCAATATGGGACACAAACCTATTGAATACATCACAAGCTTCACGTCACGTCACCTATTTACAACTTCATGTGAACTCAATACACAACAAATAAAGGAGATCGATAGATTAAATAACAGAACAAACAAAGAAGATAGATATATTAAACAAGTGTTGTGTGGGAGCTTAGTCCCTGCCAAGTAGATTTGGAAATGGAGATGATAGTTTGCACCTTGTAATTATTGATGATGATGATTATTGGAAGATGGGGAGAGACGAGGAATATTGTTAACAAAACAAAAATTAACAATATGGTAAGTAAAGGGTAATCAGAATAGATCTTTAACAATAAGAAAATGAAAATTGAAATATGTAAAATTAAATGACAATTAAAAAGTTATGTTCAATTGTTTTTTAGAAATGAAATGATAAAAAAAATTTAAATATTAAAACCTATGTTGAAATTCATTGAATACTAATTTAAGATATAACTTATATCTTAATTTATAATTATTGAAAAAGAATCTACCCAGAAATACATGGAAGGAACAAAGTAATGAATATGAAATGGAATATTCCCATAAAGTAATATGAAACATAACATGTGAAGAATATATCTGATAATATAATCTCGCATAAATTGCAGTATAATGTGTTTTAAAGGGAGATGTCCTCAAGGTTTCTGTTTATTAATGTCAATCCTTTCGAACATGTGTGGTGAGTTGTCACTAATCAAAGCATAATTAATGTGCATTTGGAAGGGCGGGACGGTGGAGGGGATGGAAGGGAGCGATAAATGCTTTGAAACTTTTGTGAACCCGAGTAGAGTGAAGCTTGCGAGTTCGAGGAGTGCAGGGTGGAATTGTAGATCATGAAAGTTTTGCGTGAAATATGTATATCATGGAACTCGGGGAATGAGAGTTTGATAGCGCCAACCCGGGAACCCGCGGCCATAAAATTGGCTAAGTATGGAAAGGAACGGCAGTCAATCGGACTCCTGCAAATCATAGTTTAATGCATATTAATGGGAGATGTCCTCGAGGTTTTCTCTTATTAATGCCAATTTTTTTGAACCTGTGTTTTGAGTTTTCACTATTAAAAGCATAATCAATGTGCATTGGGAAGGGAATGAAGGTGGCGGGGATGGAAGGGAGCGATAAATTCTTTGAAACTTTTGTGAACCTGGGTAGAGTGAAGCTTGCGATCTCGAGGAATTGTAGATCATAGAATTTTTGGGTGCAAGATGTATATCATGGAATTGTAGATCACGAAAGTTTCAGGTGCAAGATGTATATCATAGAACATGGGGAATAAGAGTTCGATAGTGCCAACACAGGAACCGACGGCCATAAAATTGGTTAAGTATGGAAAGCAATGATGGTCGGTCAAACTCCCGTAAATCACGGTTTAATGTGGTTTTCTCTTATTAATGCCAATCTTTTTGAACCTGTATGTTGAGTTTTCACTAGTAAAAGAATAATTAATGTGCATTGGGAAGGGTGCGAAGGATGGAAGGGAGCGATAGATGTTTTGAAACTTTTGTGAACCCAAGTAGAGTGAAGCTTTCAAGTTAGAGGAGTCTGGGGTGTAATTGTAGATCACAGAAGTTTTGGGTACAAGATGTATATCACGGAACATGGGGCATGAGATTTCGATAGTGTCAACACCGGAAACCCCGACCATAAAATTGGCCAAGTATGGAAAGGAACGACGGTCGGTCGGACTCGTGATGTGAGGATATAGATGGAGATGAGGATCTGTCAATCCGCCAACCCAGGAACCCGCGATAATAGAAATGAGACTAAGTATAGAACCAGAAAAGGATAATAGAGGGGAATAAGAAAAGGGAAAAAGGGGTAAGTATGTCACACAATAACATCTACTGTTTTTTTATTAATGCTAATATTTTTGAACCTGTGTGGTGATTTGTCACTAGTAAAATCATAATGAATGTGCAATGGGAAGGGCACGAATGTGGTGAGGATGGAAGGGAGCGATAAATGGTTTGAAACTTTTGTGAACCCAGGTATAGTGAAGCTTGCAAGTTCCAAGAGTCTGGGGTCGAATTGTAGATCATGGAAGTTTTGGTTGCAAGATGTATATCATGGAACACGGGGCATAAGAATTCGATAGCGCTAACCCGGGACCCCACAATCAGATAATTGGCTAAGTATTGAAAGGGATGGCGGTCAGTCGGGCTCATGATATGACGATATAGATGGAGATGAGGATCTGTCAGTCTGCCAACCCAGGAACCCGCGATCATAGAAATGTGACTAAGTCAGGTTGAAGTTTAAAGAGAATTGTTTTATATTTATTTCAATACTATTCATATTAATTTATGTTAATAGATTATTTGTGGTCCAAATGTAAACCATGTTCCAATTTGAAGGGTGTTTTTAGCTCGCAAATTTTGGAGCTCGAAAAAGTCAGGTTCAAGTTTAAAGAGAATTGGTTTATATTTATTTCAATTGTATTCATATTAATTTATCTTAATAGATTATTTGTGGTCCGAATGTAAACCATTTTCCAATTTGAAGGGTGCTTTCGGCTCGCAAATTTTGCTCAAACCCATAAGCAATAGACAAAAAAATATATGACTTAACATTTTTTTATATGCAAGCATATTCTCAAATATAAGAAGTTGTAATATATGCACAATATTAAATAGGAACATGACATCAACACCTAAGTTTTCATGTTGAAATAGCGTCATTCATTGACTCTATTTACAGGGCCTCGAAGAATGAAAGCAGGAGGGGCCTACCCATTTCTTTCTTAAGTGTAGGGTGGGCGCCACAAAAATATGTCCTATCACAAATTATTCTTCCATGTAAAATGTGAAAGAAAGTTGCAGATGTTGCAATAGAGTAGCTTTTATTTAAATGGAAGTACTAGGTAGGGAAAGAAAAATCTTATCGTGCATTTTTAACTATGGATCAAAGAGCGTCTTAAATTCTTGTAGAAAGAGGTTGAATCCATCTATCAATAGTTGTACAGGAAAATGAGTTAATTTTTTAAAAAATATACAAAATTCAAAAAACAATATTAAACATTGAAAAACACCATACAACAACCTCAAATATTTTATATTCAGACAAAATGGGTTACAAAATACAGTTGAGATTATTCCCAAAATAGTTCTCTTGGAATTTGTAAAAAAATATATAGTTCAATACATGTTCTCTGAAATTTAAATGTGTTTTCCATAATGACTGGGATTGGGGATCTCACGGACCATAAAGAAAAGATGTACAAGAATCAATCTTGTAGAAAGAAGAAAGTGGGTGATGGAAGACAACAAGACCTGGCAAGAAGAAAGAGAAAATGTCCAGTCCTTGGTTAAACCTTTGTATTTAAAGAGGTAGAGTAACTGGATGAAGACATTGACAAAGACAGAAGAATGTGATCAGTATGAACTTACTATAATGGTATCACATGCCTTGTCATTTTCTCATTGATGTCCTTTTATGGATTTCCTTGGCGGTTATGGGAACCGTCTCAAGCATCCTTTTCCCTTCATTGGTAATCTTGTCGACAACCTTTTTGAACCACTCCTCGATGTATCTCCTCATGGGCGCCACGTTGATTTCAGGCCGGATTTTTATATTGAAGAATTCACTTTCCAAGTCCATTATATCAATAGAGAGGTTGTGCAATGCTTCTTGAATATCTTGGTTTTTAATCGAATAATCAACTAGCCATTTTTTCATGTCATCTTCATCATATTCAAGAATGTCATAGAAATTTTTAAATGACAGTATTTTATAGATCTCAACTTGATCATCAAATGATTTCTTGGTTAAAAACAACGAGTTGAATATCAATTTCGGGTCTTGGAATTCATTGGTACTTCTAGCTAGATCTATCTCAGCTAGCTTCTTGAATAGTTTGTCTCTTCTAGATATGGACTAGATATATGCTTGAACAATATCATTCAGGTTTTTTACCTTTTCTTTCCAGCATGCATTTAGTTGGTTTATTCGATCCGGGGAAGGGAGATCCTTCTCTCTTTTTCTCAATTCTGTCATACTAGTAACTTTAACACCAAATGGTGCAACTGCATCGAGGTAGAAACCTTGCTCGTTCTTGAGATCTGCTTACAGATACTCATGAAAAGTGTGAACTCTTATTTCAAAAGAGACCATACTCTTTGACATCTCCCAAGATTCCATTATTAATTCCATTCTTCTCTTTATATTCTTTTCCACATAGCCTTGGGCTTATGTGAGAAGACTTGTTGATCCTTTTAACTTTTTCGCAGGTGCGGTGGGCCTGATCATTGCCAAAGGACTAGCCAACAATGGAAGAGAAATCAAAGATCCCTCCAATTCTTTGATTCGCTCCTTTAACCTGATGTTCTCCGCTTCATGGTCGCTAATAGAGTTTTCTATAGAATCTCCAGTTGCTTGGTGTATCTTGGAGATCTGTGAAGGGCGCATGTTCTATAGGTTCATCTCTGAACGATATTTCCCTTTCTTATTCTTTACGTCTCTCTTTTCAATAACCAATGTTTTGGATTCGTTGTAAAAAACAACGCTCTGAAATGCAAAAGACTCTTCTTCGTTGAAGGTATTGGTCCCAATTATTTCCATCTGATGGTTATGGGGAGCAGTTGATGTAGGAGCATCGTAAGCATCCATCCAAGAAACCATAAAGACATAAGATAGCTGGAAAAGCGCAACACACATTTTGCACATTTTGAAATGTTATTGAAAAATTAATGAAGCAGATATTAATGTGATAGCTAGGAAAGTGTACTTACATTTATATCTTATATGTTGTAAACAGATCTTGAGCACCTCTCTCATCTATAGAATGTAAAGGCATTTATACGTAATTAATGAAAGTAGGTAGATTTGAATTCATAGATTAGACAGTTTAGAGACTAGGAGGGAAAACGGATATAGACACCCTTACCCTTGTATCATTGTAAGATAGATGATCATTAGAACAAAAGAAGAGAGATTTTTCATAAGTTATTGAGCTGTAGCAGAGAACTGTAGAGAAGAACCCATGTACAGGAGCACTTGAGTTAATATATGAAGCTTTGACTCAATTTCCATGGTGTTATGATGCTTATTGTTTGCATTTGCTGAATGGCATGCTTACAGTTGTTTTATTCTCTCTGTTTGTGTATTTGCTTCAATGTTGTGTTGAATATGTGATTTCATGTTAAGTATATGAAGTCTGAGAGAGGAGAAGAATGAGTTTCAATTGTTTCTCATCCTAAGAGTTCCTACAAGGAGTGAAGTGAAACATCCGCAAGGTGTGCGTTGACAAGAGTCTGAGTTTTATCTCAGAAAGCTCAGGAGAGATATCGTTGTTCTCATACCAGCAGAAGTGCAGGTGAGGCATAGAGCCGTGAAAGGTGTGCGCAAGCTAGTTGAAACCTTAAAAGTTACTAACTAAGGTGAAGGTGGAAGGACTGATGTTGCAAAGAGTGCACAGAGTCGAGGACTCAAATAACCAGAGGTTATTTGAAAGATTTCCACAAGGAGTGCGAGAAGGATCCCTCTTGGAGACTTAAGTCCAAAAGTGAAAGCTCAGGAGGGTTAGTACCTTTAAAGAGTTCAAAGGAATATGGGGAGTGAAATCATCGCGTAGAAGTTAATTTCAGTGGAAGGACACCAAGTCAGTTTGGCCAGAGATTCTGGAGGAGTGAATCGGGCGGTCAAAATTCTCCGAGGAGAACTCGCGAAATCATGTGGACCATTGGATCCCACAAATCCATGGGAAAGTTAAGGATGAGTGCCTTTCAGCATTTAGAAAGATCAGGAGGAGTAACGACCATTGGATGAGAAGCGTCAGGAGTCGTTGATCTTGCACTAGAAATCTGATATTTCAGGTTTCAGAGTTTGGAGTAGCAAGTGATTTTGGAGTCACTGCATTGCAAACTCCCGGTACGCGAAATCGCGCCAGCCGTTGGATCAAGGGAGGTTCACAACTGTTGATCCCCTTTGAAGGGAAACATCGGCATTTTAGTATTTCAGGGTTCAGTATACTGGGAATCCTGATGACAAGGAACCGGGACCTTAGCATTGAAAATCCCAAAGTCGCGAAACGCGACGTGCCTTTGGTGTGAAACATCGACATTTCTGTATTTCGGGATTTTCCATACCAGGAATCCTGACGACAAGGAGCCAGGACACAGTGGAGTGAAATCCTAAAGTTGTGAAACGTGACAGGACTTTGGTGTGGAATTTTTGGATTTCGGCGCTTCGGGTTTCGGGGTTTCGGGAGTCGAGAGGTAGAGTTGCATGGTCACACAACTCCCGAAATCGCGAAAAGAAAAAATTCAAAAGGTGGGTCCTAAGAATTTGTCAAAGGGTACATGCGATAGAAGTTAAAGGGGTGGTCAAGCTTAGGGGAAAATTTTGAAATACCTTCGATCTTGCCAAAGGGGGGAAATTTTAGAAACCGGGAAATCACAAGGAAAGAGGAATGAGTGTTGGTCGTTCACTCAAGTCCCAAAAAGTTGAAATAAGTGGCAATAAGAGGCGTGTGTTCAGCGCATTGAAGGAGTCAACCCTCGTTGACATTTCAGGTTTCAGAGGTTGAAGAGACAAGGGGATCGACATCAAGATTCGCGAAATCACGAAATCCAAAATCTCAAAAGGGAAAAAGCCGATCACATTTATTGGTCGGCTGTGGAGTTAACGTCGGTGTTTGATCACATAGGCATAACTCAGAAGGCCCTGTGGAATACACTTGTTTGTGTGTGTGTGAAGTATTCCCTAAGGGGAAATCAAAGAGTCAATCAGGCTCAAGGGAAGATTTGGAATGATCCTACGCGGATCTTGGCCCGAGGGTCAGGGGTTTGCACCAGCAGTTCTCTCTAGCTGGTCACCGTCGGGGAACATTTTGTCAATGTCAATTTATAGTTCCATATCTTCGAGGGAGAGATCGTGGATATCAATTTCTCCCCTCAGTCCCTCATGTTATTACACTATTGTTTATATTTTTTTTCTCGCAAGAAGTTTATGAGAAATTTCAATTTTGTCGAAGGGAGGGTTCTTATCTCCTCCTCTGCCTGAAGAACTGTGTGTGAATTTATTGCTTGGGTAGGTCGTTGGAGTGTTTCTCTGAGATGTTGTAGTCTTGGGTGTGGCAGTCAGGGATTGGGCACTTTTCTCACCTGGACCTTTTCATTTCTTCTTGTATGACTCATTGGTGTTGAGTATTGTCTCCAAGTTGTCGATGTCACGAGAAGGACTTTCGGAGGCATTATCTTCATCTTCATTCAGGATAGTTTTAATGAAAGAATTGTTGAAACCGACAGCCAATAGGTGTTCTACAAAAATACCATTAGGGTCGAACCCTTTTACTTTTTCAACATATTTCAAATTGAGGTTGTGGAAGTGGCCTGGGAAACCATCAATATTGTTCATATTCCTGACTATGAAATCCTCAACTTTCCAAGGCAGAGACATGAATTTCCTTTTTCTCTTTTCATGGAAAAAATGCAACTAGTAGGTGTACTTCCTTGCTATCTCAGCAAGAAATATTGTATCAGATATGTGACATGGAAGGAAGGAAGTATTTTCTTTGGATCAAAAAATACTTATAACCTTATAGTTCTCCATTTGTTCTACTGTGCCCTTGCTATCCGGAAACTTTCTCGCCTGGTCAGACATTCGGGGAAAATCATTTCCAAATATCAACCCTTTAAAAACTAAAACAAAATCATTAAATAATTCATAAAATTGTTGGGAGGCCTTGTGTCTCCATAATGTTTGGTACCAAAAGGTTACTGGGTCAAATTCGCAGTTTACCTTCTTACACAGAGATAATCTAGGGAATGGACAGCAATGCGCTATCGCGAAAATTAAATAATATGACATAAAGAATTTATTCTTCCCTTTGTATTGCAATAAATGGGAAGAGATTTCAATGGAAATCAACTTTCCCCAATCAAAGATGGATTTTTCCTTCACCGTAAAATACAAAATATACAGAATCACCTAAGAGATTTTGGTTGTACTTTATTGTCTCGTTATCCTCGTGAAAATCCATCCAATTTCCCAGAAAGGGTTTTTAAATGCACTAACCTGTAATCTGGTCATGTCCCCGAGAACAGCCGTTGGGTTCTCTAAGAAATCCAGTAAGAGGTCCAATCCATTATCATGCTTCTTTAAGAACTCTATGCAATCCTCTCCCTTGAAATTAAGCGTTGGGTCGAGAAGTCTTAACATCTTTCGAAATACGTGAGGCAATAGGGAGACTTGGGAATGGTCTCGCAACTGGATAATCTGCTGGTTCAGAATATAATTTTCGTTGCACTAGGTGACAAACTCCTTACAATCAAAAACTTCAGGGACGCAACCTGCTCATGCAATTCCATATGTCTAGATAGCTTCCTTCTATGCAGAAGGGGACAATTAATAGTCATAAGCTCTAGACCACTGAAAATTATGGTTCTCGTGCTCGAAAATATTCAACGTATCTCCACAGAAATGTTGTTGAGCTGCAGCCATAAGGTGATGATAACATTCCTTTGCTCCTGGTAATATTTAAAATGAAATTTGGAGGATGATAATATAATCTCCCATAAATCTTGGTTTAATGTGTTTTAATGAGAGATGTCCTCAACCTTTTCGCCTATTAATGTCAATCTTTTTGAATCTGTGTGGTGAGTTGTCACTAATAAAGGAACAATTAATGTGCATTCGGAAGGGTGCAAAGGTGGTGGGGATGCACAGGAGCGAAAAATGCTTTGAAACTTTTGTGAACCTGGGATCCCGGGAACTCGCGAATCTGTGACGACAGAAGGTGAAGAATCGACTAAGTATGTAAAGGCGGGGTACAATGCCTTAAAAAACTAAAGTAAACAACAATTTTTCCGAGTTCAAGATCCACACAAAAAAAAACATCAGATCCCATAATATTGACCTCTGCCAATCCGATAATAGGGAGGATGATTTGGTAGATCGAAATATCGCTCAGTTCAGGCGACTGGGATGCATTTGGGGTGCCTGTGAGAAACGATAATGCTTTGATGAAGATTTTTTTGTATTGCAACATGTCACAGTAATTGTGTCCTAATATTATTTAAAATGAAAATTAGAGGATGATAATATAATCTCCCTTAAATCTTGGTTTAATGCATTTTAATGGAATATGTTCTCGAGATTTTCACTCATTAATGCTAATCTTTTCAAACTTGTGTGGTGAGTTGTCACTAATAAAAGCTTAATTAATTTGCATTGGGAAGTGTGAAAAGGTGGAGGGGATGGATGGGAGTCCATGAAACCACGAATCTGTGGCAACAAGAGGTGAAGAATCAACTAAGTATGGAAAGGTGGGGCAGTCAGACAGACCCAGACAGACTCATTGTAGGTAGAGTGAATCTTGTGAGTCTGAGGAGTCCGGTGTCAAATTGTAGATCACAGAGTGTTTGGGTGCAAGATGTATATCACGGAACAGGGGGCATGAGAGTTCAATAGCACCAATCTGGGAACTCGCAACCATAAACATTAACTATGGGAAAAACATTCTCAGCTATGGAACATATCTGGAGCTCTACAAACTCAGGTTCAAGTTTAAAGAGAATTTGTTTATGTTTACTTCAATACTATTCATATTACTTTATTTTAATAGTATTTTTGTGGCCCAAATGTAAACCATGTTCCAATTTGAAGGGTGATTTCGGCTCGCAAATTTTTCTCAAACACATAGGCAATAGAGAAAATATATGAGTTAACATTTTCAATGCAAGCATATTCTCAAATATGACAAGCTATAATATATGCACAATATTAAAGAGGGACATCACATAAACACCTTTGTAGATGACAGTGGGCTAGCACAATATTGCATTCTTACTATGATGATGCCTTAAAAAAACTAAAATAACCAACAATTTTTTTATGATTCAAGATCAACACAAAAAAATCATCAGATCCCATAATATTCTCCCATTAATGCATTTTAATGGGATATGTCCTCGATATTTATGCTTATTAATTCCAATCTTTTCAAACCTGTGTGGTGAGATGTCACTATTAAAAGAATAATTAATGTGCATTGGGAAGGGGCGAAGGTGGTGGGGATGGAGGGGAGAGAAAAATGCTTTGAAACTTTTTTGAACTCATGAAACTTTGAAGAATCGACTAAGTATGGAAAGGCGGGGAGGTCAGACAGATTCATCGTAGGTAGAGTGAGGCTTGCAAGTTCGAGGAGTCTGGGGTCGAATTGTAGATCACCAAAGTTTTGGGTGCAATATGTATACCCTGAACACGGGGAATGAGAGTTTGATAGCGCCTACCCTGGAACCGACGGCCATAAAATTGTCTAAGTATGGAAACGAACGACGGTTAGTAGGACTTGTGATGTGAAGATATAGATGGAGATGAGGATTTTTTAGTCCACCGCCCTAGGAACCCGCGAGCATAGAAATGCGACTAAGTATAGAACCAGAAACAGATAATAGAGGGGAAGAAGAAAAGGGAAAAATGGGTAAGTATAGAAGAGGAAAAAGAAAGGGAGCAAAGAACTTTATCCCTCACATAACAACACTTACTCTAATAATTATCAAGCGATAGAAACACATCAACTATGGGAAAAACATTATCAGCTATGAAATATAGCTAGATCTCAACAGACCTTGATTCAAGTTTAAAGAGATGTTGTTTATATTTATTTCAACATTATTCATATTATTTTATTTTAATAGTATTTTTGGTGGCCCAAATGTAAACCATGTTCCAATTTGAAGGGTGTTTTCGACTGGCAAAATTTGCTCAAACCCATAAGCAATAGACAAAATATATGACTTGACATTCTTATATGCAAGCATATTCTAAAATATGGCAAGCTTCAATATATGTACAAATTGGATAAAGTATTCAGATTACAGTTTTGTAACCATACCTCTTAGTCTCTAGACCTTGCACTATGTTGGACATTTCACCTCTACTTATCGATAGTTCTTGTGAACTAAAAAACATGTGTTGTAAACAGAATAAACATATTTACCATGGCATAGTAGAATAAATAATTGAGGATATTTGTTTCCTAAACATAGAAAGAGCATAATCTATGAATCCTTACCTTTGGCCTTGTCGTTGTGCTGATGTTTGTGATGATTCACTGCTCATGCCCATGTCACTTGTGAAACAGTGGTTATGAACATGTGTATATTGTTCATAACTGATATGGATGTGCATTAGGCATATGCATTGTATTTGATTTGGCACCACTGTTGACATACCTTTTGGAAGACTGTACTCCATCTTTCTCAGCTGTGGCACATAAGGCTTCATCCTCATGTTCAATTAGTATGTTCTTTTTTCAATGTAGAAATGTAGAGAATACAATGGACATGAAGGCAAGTTGCTACGTAGGAACACAAGAAAAAAAGCCGAAATACAATTTTATTTATTTCAAGGTAGCATGACAGAATATACAATTGACATGAAGATAAGTTAAAATATACGAAGATATGCAATATCTAAGGAAAAAAAATTAACGAGTTGCAAATCAGTAGAATAAATATAGACATAGTAAATGAAAAACAATTGGATATGGAATATGGGTAGAAGTATGCACATTTGTATGTCTTCTTCTACATTTATGGTTAAGAGTTCTTTGCCTTGTCCATTTTTCCTGTTTGTTTCAATGAAGGAAAGTACAAAACACAATGAAAATGAACGTAAGTTGGTATGTAAGGAAAAAACAAGGAATATGTACATATAGTAAATAAACTAGAATCAAAGGAATAGAGTAATAGATAGTGTTAGAAGCATGTATCGTTTTTTTTTCTTGATCCATGTCTGTGTATCTATAAAAAAAAATTGTGTCCAAAATCAATTACAAACCAGGAAAAACTAAGAAGTTGGATAACTTGGTTTTTTGCAACAAGCTAGACAGATATGCTTTGAGACATAGAAATATGATTTTGCAATATTCTTGATGTATATTTCATAATTCAAGTACAATACTAATTGTATTGTGATCATACCAGTATGTGTCTAAGATAAAGAGGTTGTATTGTGAAATGGGCACATTCGACCATACATGGTCAATAAGTATGTTGTGTACATGGTTTATCTTATCCAAAAGAAAGTGGAGACTGTATATGCACATGTAGGTTTCCAATGCTTTTGCTATGGCATTATTTTGTAGCATGTCAATATTGAAGTCTCCTACAATGATAATGGTTTCGTTTAGATGTAAATTCTCTAATGCATTTGAAAGAACATTCAATATGTTGGAGAATGTTGCATGTAGAGAAGCATAGAGATTCAGTATTGCAATTTCTGATTCATGGAAAATTACTTTTGCGAGCACCATCTCAACATTGTTTTCTTCGAAAAATGTATGCTCCAAAATTGTTACATGTTTTTTCACTAATATCATCACCCCATGTGTAATGTAACTTGATATGCAATTGTGATTTTGAAATTGCTTGTTTTGCATTGATAATGTCATCTATGTTTCCTACAAGCACAAAATATCAGATTGCATTGTGTCATATTCATTGAGTATATCATCCATATGTGCATGTAGGTTGTGCGTGTTAAGTGAGAGAATTGATACAGATGAGTTTGTTTGTATGGATTTATAATCATATTGTAGATTCCATTTTGTGCTAGTCCTAAGGCATTGCATCTCAATATCAACTTTATGTTTGACTTTGAAGTTAGCTGTTGTAAGAGCGGTTAGTAAATACAAGGTGTCTATACTTCTGACACGAGACAATGTTGTGTATACAAGTCCATGTATGCGAATTCCAGCAGGGTAAAATGCAACACTATCAAGTGTTAGCCCTTGAAATCTGTGGACTGTATGTGCACATGCAAGTTTAATTAGAAACTGTTTTTGAATCTTCAGTCGATCTATCTTTGCCGATGTCGATATTGATTTTGATATTCGTAAGATAGGTGTCCAATCGTGTGCAATGTTTGAATTATATAGATAAGACAACCTGTTTACTTGTTGGTGGCCAATATGTGGCTCATGGAACTTAATCTAGAGGACATCATCTTTTTTGTTTTGGTATAAGCTTAAAGTATTCCATGTGCACCATTCACCAAGCCATCATTTGAATCATAGTTGCAGGCATATATTTCAACTAGCATGTCTAATTTTAGGACAAGTTGGAAAGGAAAAGTGGTTGTATGTTCATGACATGGTACATTGCCATGGGTTTTTTCTTCGAGGTCAATTGAATTGATGATGATATCATCGTCAGGCATGAGCGATAGCATGTACCTATTATTCATTGCAACATCCCTAGTCGTGTAGAACAGGTAAGGGAAGGTTGGATCTATTGGTGCAGGTCACATGCACCTTGAATTGATATGTGCTAAGTCATCATATGTTTGGTTGTTGTTCGCATTCTATTCAGAATTGCAATAAATGTTTCATTTGTCTGGTGCATTGTAGTATGTAATTCAAAGCATTTTATATTGTCTTTCCAGAATTCATGCATCACTATTTTCATATTGACCGTAGGTTGTTCAAATATCAAAGAATCTTGGATGGGTTGTGCCTGGTAAAGATCCCCACAGAATATCATGTCAATGTTCCCAAATTATTTGGTGTGCACATGTTTTATGTTTCTCGGTCGGTTGTCAATGGAATGCAAGAAGAAACTTCCAATCAAAGATGCCTCATCTATGAAGACAAGTTGTAGTTCATCATAAATCTTAGACAAGGTATCTAACATTTCCTTGTTGAGTGGAAGAAACTGTGACTTGTTAAAAGGCATCAAAAATGCAGAGTGGATTGTTGTTCCACCTGCATTATATGCATCTTTTCCTGTGCATGCAACTATTATCCCCTTTGGTTTCATAGGGTCAAATGAATTGTTTGAATCATAGATTCGTATAAGAATTTGGAATAGTGATTTTGTTGTGAATGTCTTACCTGTTCCGTTCCCGCCTGTAAGGAACAAGTGCACATGAGTGTGCATGTTTAAGCATTTTTTAAATGCAATGTCCTTTAGAATTGCTTGTTTTTCTCGATTCAAAAGTCGTCTGGCTCTGTAGTATTCATTATTTTTAGTAAAGAAAGGATTTTTTGTGACTTGAAAGCCAAGATTGATACATTTTTCAATGTCGACTGCTTGAGGATGAGGAAAATCTACTTGCAAGTCATAGGACTCACAGAGAGTTCTAGTTGTTTTACGATTTGTCAATGTCTCATCAACATTGTTAGGGTTTTCTAGTTCATGAACTACACTTTCTGAATCACCTCATGTTGGATAAACATTGTATGTAAATCTAGATTCATTGGTTTGTATTGTAGTCTCATAAGCAATATACGCAGCTTCCCATGTAGGGAAGTTATGTTTTAATGTTTTTTCATTTTGATCAAACAAAATGTACAACAATAGTTTTTCTCTACAATAGTTTTCATAGTCAGTATGTTTGTTTTATTTGACAAAGCGTATTACAGATGGTTTTTTCCTTTTTGATATGGGTGCACCATTTGTTTTGTAATGCGATATGAACTCTGCTAAGAATATATGCTTAATAGGATATGGTCATTGGAGGTAATAATGAATAATAGAGTGACATAGCATGTCCTTTGAATTAGAAGGCTCTTGTTCTAGCAAAGATGATGGTTTAACAAAAAATGTGCATTTCTCAAGTGGAGATGTGTTTATGAAGACACATTTCCTTGAACTATAGTTGAGGGGAAAGGAAAGTGCAATGTGGAATGCTTGTTGAGCGAAAATTTGTTGAATATTAAGTAATGTATTTCCAAGTGTACGTATCATTTGCATAGCATCAATATGACTTATTTCATGTTCTTTGTGTATTCTGTTGAATGCACTTGTCATAGATTTGTCGACCTTTGTCATGTACAAGGTACAATATGATGTTGCAACATATGCATTGAGGACATACTGTGCATATGTATTTTCATTCCACATAATTGGCATGTCCTTGGATAAAATGTTGTTCCAAATATGTGAAAGTTTTCGTTTAAGGAAACTTGTTGGTTGTTTAAGTGTAGAGTGTATGGCTTGGATGCACTCATCTTCTATTAGATTTAGCTGTGCCAAGAAGTATTCGAAGCTCATTAAGTCATCAAGGTCTCCTTGTTCTAGAAATGCGAACAAAGATTTAGATTTCTCAATGAGAACATTGTCCTCTAAACTAATTGGCTCTATGATTCTTGTTGTTCTCATTGGCGGCACAGGGAAGTTGTATCTGCAATGTGAATTTTTTCGTTTTTTACAGCTTTTTGTATGATAATGTCTATGAACTTTGGCAAGTTCTGGATCCAAATGATCTATGTTGCATGTTATGTATTTGTCCAGAAACTGCTCAATCTGTGATTTGTTGTCATTTCCATAGACCGGTGCACCCTCTATCCACAACAGTGCGTGGTCATGCGCACTCCGTCTATTCTGGAATTTAGTCACAAAATAGTAGTCTGATATTTTTCCAAAGAACGTTTCATCATGACATATCAATTTCCTCAAAGAATTTATTCTATGCCTATAGTAGTGAGTACATGTCACTGGGTCTTTTCTTATGAGGTAGTCAATGTCATCATTTTCTAATGTATCAGTTTGTTTTTTCCTTTTCCTATTCCTATACAATGAAGACACCGTAGACACCAACGGATCCCAACGATGCTCTACACTTGTAAATGTGGTCCCAATTGTCAGATCATTGCAAAAATAGGTTTCTTGTTTTGTTTCAAATAGTCAAGAGAGAAGTGAATGTTTTTGAAATCTATGTATCCAATATCAGATTTTAGGATTTTTTCTAGGTTTTCTTTGTACTTGACATATTTGGACAATAAATTTCTTCCTTGTAGATGGCCTTTTCTTATTCACACCCACATGCAAGAGAGCACTTGCTCGATTATTATGTACATTGTTTTGAAAAACAAATTTGTTATGTGATAGGAGAAGTCACCACTTGAATGTAGCAGTTCCCATCAAACTATTTTTTGGTAGCTGAATCGTTCTGTGATGTCACTGGGACGTGGATCTCCATAGAATAGTGTTGGGAAGTTCATTTCCTCAACAAATTTGTCCTTGAATATTCCAAGTGGACGTCGCCCTTCAACAGGTGCAATTTCAACAATCTTTTATTGCAAGTCACGAATGCGTTGTGAGTCAATGAATCCATGTATCAATGTTTCAACAGGTCTTTCATTCTCTAATTCATCGCTTGTATCAAATCCACTAGCAGTGTCGAAAGTATGTGCAAAGTTGTCATCTCCTTCTTCAAGAACATTGTTCCAGTTATCATTTATACAGATGTTGTGTGCTTTGTACAGGGCCCTAGAACATAATTCTTTTAATGCTTTCATGACAACGTCCACACACACTTTACCTGTTTGTTATGCATTCTTGTATTGCAAACCTATTTTGAGAGCTACAACAATTGTCATTGTATCGCTAATGAATTGTGGCAAGGGTTTTTACACAACATCTAGTTGGACAGACACATTAATAATTGATCATGTTAAGCCCATTTGGGGTCGTTTTATAGCCCCAGGCTCTGATTTGTGCAAATGCAATTCGCAGAGACACAGGTCTCTCTTCAAGTTCTGTAAGTGTACTTACATCCAGTAGTGGTGTATTACATCTTATTTGGTCAGGCATTGCAAAGTGTGGAAGTTTTCCATTTTCAAGTGATCATTTGCATGGAAGACAAATATTTCCACTGGAAAATGTTCTATCATTTAGTGTCAAGCCGAGGTATTATGTTTGCAATTCAAGGGTGAAAGACTTAGTGTTTTTTGTGAAATTCAGTTGATCGCAAATCGCACATGCAATGGAAGGAGTGTCTTTAATTTGTTTCATATAGATCTTTTTTGCATCTCTCTTCCCTAGACAAGCATGTGCAGTAAGTATTTGTTGGTTTTCATTGATAGCAATGCATGGTGTTGGCTCTAGGCCACAATATGTGATTTTTTCCTCTCGGCTAGTACCATGACCATTGTGGGATATGTAGCTTCACATGTTTCTCTCACACATCCATTTTTTCAATATGTGGTAGGTTAACTTATCGTTTCCACTGGAAACTAGTTTCACTTGTTGACAAGCCATGCTGAAGGTGGAATCGACATTTGTTGTGAGCATTGCATCCTCACCATCTCAATGGTTCAAAGGATGATGTTCTTTGTCATTGGACATGTGATGTTTGTGTTCAGTAGAAAATGTGAAAATGTGATTGTGTTGTGCACAAACAATATTTTTTAGGTTGTGATATGTGATTTTATATTTCTTGGTTGAGCTCCCTTTCACCTCATGATGACTGGTTGTACAACCCAGAGGTCTAGAAGGAAGTGTACCAATGTATTTTTTCTCTTACATATGACCTTTTTCAAGTTGTGATAAGTTAGTCCACATTTTTTGTTTAAGCTATGTATGACCTCATGGCAACTGGGATGAGTTTCATTCTGATTAAATAGCATGCGGCACTTATGAAGATTTGATGTCAGTTGGGTGGCATGGACAGTGGATCCTGAACTGGTAGTATTTATTATCAAAGGTTGATAATGGATGTGTGGCATATCTATTTTCAATGACATGATGTCAATTGTTCGATCGTAGTTTGAATCAATACAGTATGAATGGACAGTACCATCTGACAGGGATGACCAGACCTAGATATTTACTCTGAATATGATAGATAGCCATTTGTAAACAGAATTTGCTACCCTCTCCATTTCCTTTCTCATATGGCTTTGTCATGTTTACAAGGTATTGTTGCCAACTTCCAATTATCAACACACTTTCTAGGAGATATGGTAAAAGGTGTTGATGCAAGTAGTTAAATGCCTGTTGACTGCCACCTGTAATTGCATTGCAAAATGATTGCACAGTGTAAAGGCGGAGCAAGTGCACATCGAACTCTCTTGCTATCAAATAGCAAATTTCATTGAAAAGACTATCTCTACAACTAGATGCAATAGTTGTCACTATGTGCAATCCATGGGAGTGTATATGATTCATAATTCGTTTCCAATGCGATTGAAGGTCTTTGCAAATGAGGGACAAGTAAATATGAGGTCCTCCAAGATTGCATATGGATAATGTTTTATAGAGTAGTGGTTCATAATGACCACTGACAGGATTGGCATCATGGAACAAGATGCAATATGGATCCCTAGATGCAGTTTTGTTGAATAGTAGATATCTTGTTTTTCTTGTTAATGACCATATTCCAATTGATGTATTCAACCACTTGGACAACCACCATATACAAAATGTATCTCCCCAAATTCCCCTCTCATGTGCAGGCAGAATTACAGATGCAGACAACCGCAACTTTGAAAAATACGTAGTGACATCATGTATTCCATGCAACTAGAAAAGAAAATCAGATGACAATTCATATTGATACGACTCTAATTGTAACAACCCTAGTTAAATAACTATTCGTCAAAGTTAAATAATTGTTTAAGGTTTATTAAGTTTAATTAATTGTCCTAATGTATATTAATTAATTAATTATTATTTATTAATAATATTAATTATTTATTTATTGTTTAATGTATATTAATTAATTGATTAATTAATTAATTAACTCATTAAATGTTTGGGTAACGAATTTAAGTTTAATAAATTTTATTTTATTAAAAGAAAAATTAACGTATTGAAGGAGGGTTGGCATTGAATGGAGGGATAAGGTGGTTGTCATTGAATGGAGAGGCAGTGAATGGATGGGGGGATATGAGGGGGCAAAGACATTCGAGAGGAGGACTTTTTTTGGATTTGGGGGGAGGGATTGAAAAACTGTATTTCTAGTTTTGGCTTGAAGAA
>JASDQU010309125.1:72613-82863 GCA_032191745.1 Picea mariana
ATATTACCTAAAGTATATTCCTAATTTCACAGTAGAAGAAGATATCATTGCAGAAGAACACCTTGCAACATTTTATAGCTATGTTGATAATCTAAATATTGAGAATGAGGATGTCTAGATGAGGGTTTGTGTGCAAAGTATTGATGGAGAAGCTATAAAATGGTTTAGAAGTCTAGCCCTTGGATCAATTGTTTGAATCAAATCCCTAGATGATGAATTTTTAAGGAATTGGGGTGACAAAAAAAAACATTTATATTATATCACAGAATTTGGGGATCTTAAAAGAAAAGAAGGTGAATCAGTATCAGACTTTTCAAAGACATTTAAAAAAATGTATAAAAAAATCCATATTGAGATCAAGCCTACTGAAACTTCTTCCAAAATAACCTATGTTAGTGCTTTTGACCCTGAATTGTTTTTTATGTTGAGAGAGAGAAGGTCTACTTCATTAACCCATATGCAAGATGTTTCTCTAGAGGTGGAATCAAACATATTGGTAGCAGATAAGTTAAGAGGAAAATATAATAGGGATAGAAGGAAACGAAAGGTAGAATCTTCATCTTCTGATGATTCAAGAACTAACCCTCACATTGATGAATTGACTAAGTTAGTCAAGTCACTTTCTACAGAAATGGAAAAACTAAAACTTGAAGGGAGAAAAGAAAATAGAAACCCCCAAGATTTTGGGAATAGAAACAATTTCAGAAGACAAAATAATGCACCCTATATTCTTCAAAGAGATCAGAGAAACAGAGAGGATCAGAAGGTTCAAACCCCTCTCCAAAACAATCTGGTTGATGATGAAGAAGGAGATAATGAGGAAGCAGATCAAGAAATTCATTGTATGGGGGACACATCTGCTTCGCCTCATCTAACTCAATATGCTTATGAAGAGTCTCTAATGATCAGTCAACTAAATGAGTTAAGTAAGGGAGAGAAAACAAATGAAACTCATAAAAAGTACAATTTCAGGTCAAAACAAAAAGAGGGAAATCCTAGTACATCTAATTATCCCAAAAAATCATATTCCTCCACCATAACGGTGGTTCCACCAAATAAAGGAAATGAGGAACAAAATAATCAACCCATAATTAAATCTCTTGTTCAAGAAACCAAGGAAATTATGAAGTCCCCACCTTCTTTTAACTTTAAGAATGAAATACAGAAAATCAAAATTCCAGTCCCATTCCTAGAGTTGATAAAGAATGAAGATTTCAAGAAATCCATTTCTAAAATGTTGCATCCTGAATTTTCTTCCCATTCAACAGACTCAGTTAACTTGCAGGATAAGAAACCTGCAGCTATATTGGGGCCACTAGTAGAAGACAGAGATGACTCCTCTCCTCCTTTTTACACCTCATTGAATGTACATGATAAAATCTTACACAATTGTTGTATGGATTTAGGTGCATCCCATAACTTAATGCCTAAGTCTGTCATGGATGAATTGGGTCTGGAAATCACCAAAGCATATCATGATCTATATTCCTTTGACTCAAGAAAGATAAAATTCCTTGGGGTGATTAAATATTTGGTTTTTACTCTCTTTCAACTAGCTATGAAGAGTATAGTCATGGATATTGTAGTTTCATATGTTCCCTCCAAGTTTGGGATGTTATTGTCCAAATCATGAATTAAAAGGTTAGGAGGTACATTGCAAATGCATCTCCCTTATGCTACTATACCAATATTTGGGGGTGAACACAAAAGGTTTTATAGAGAGGAACAACTGGCATATATTATTTGTGATGACGGAAATCCAACAAACCATCCTATCTATGTTTTTGAAATTGATATGGGATCTAGAATTTTGCATCTTTCTAATTTTCCTCAGTCACCATTGGAAATTAAAAAACAATCACCAACAACATGTGAGACACCCATACAAGGTGCTCAAACTTAGAAAATGTATTTTGATGGTGCATATTCCAAAGATAGTGGTGGTGTTGGAGTTGTGTTTATTTATCCTTCTCAAGAATTCATAACTTTGTCCTTCAAATTGGAATTTGAAACCACAAACAACATTGCAGAATATGAGGCCCTAGTTTTGGGGCTTAGGGTTACAAAAGACATGAAAATTGAAGAATCATCAGTTTTTGGAGATGCATAGTTGATTGTGCATCAAGTTAGAAATATATATCAAGCAAAGAATCCAAGGCTGAGAACTTACAGGAATGAGGTATGGGAGCTTATTGACAATTTCCTCCTAGATTTCAACATATCCTTTGTTCCCGGAGAAGATAATACATTGGTTGATTCCCTAGTTGTTTATGCTAGTAACTTTAAAATCCCACTACCTCCTAAACTTAAGTATGATGTTGAGGTGAAATATAGACCTTATATACCTGATAATGTCAAGCATTGGAAGGTTTTTGAAGATGATATTGAAATAAATATATTTATGGAAACAATAGAGGAATTTGTTGCTATTCATATTGACCAAGATCTAGATGATGAGAAAATTCCACATGATGATAATTTCTTGAACAAGATTGTAGATCAAAAGATTGTCCAGTTGCCTAGTAATCATATTCCTAAAGGATTAGTTCCCTTGGAAATATTATTTGATAACAATGATGTGGTTGTGAAAGTGAGAGGTTCAAGTGAAAATATTGATCTGATAGAGTGCAATCTAGGTACTGATGAGGATCCCAAGTATGTCAAAATGTCCAGTAGTTTGTCAGAAAAGAAAAGGGTTGAATATATCAAAATGTTAAAGGAATTTGTTGATGTCTTTGCATGGAAATATGAGGTTTTGGAAACTTATGATACAAGCATTATTGAGCATAGAATACCCTTGAAGGATGATACCAAACCATTTAGACAGAAACTAAGGCATATCAATCCTATGTTACTGCCCATTATGGAGAAGGAGGCCAAAAAATTGTTTGATTCTCAAATAATTATACCTTTGAGGTATTCTGAGTGGATAGCTAATCTAGTCCCTGTTAGAAAAAGAATGGTGAAATCAAACTTTGGGCTGATTTCAGAAATTTAAATACGTGTTCCAGAAAATACAATTACCCCTTGCCTAAAATGGAGCATATCTTGCAAAGGGTGACATGATCAGTAAGGATTTCAATGATTGATGGTTTTTTAGGCTACAATCAGATTTCTGTATTACCTGAAGACAGGGAGAATAAAACATTCACCACTCCTTGGGGTACATTTATGTATGCCAAGATGCCCTTTGGTCTCATGAATGCAGGGGAAACTTTCCAACGTGCAATGGATATTGATTTTATTGGAGAAAAATATAAGTTTGTGGTGATATAATTGGATGATATCATAGTGTTTTCAAAGTATGATCAAGAGAATTACCAGCATTTGGAGAAGGTGTTCTTGAAACGCAGAAAATATGGGTTGTCACTTAATCCCAAGAATTCTCTTTTTTCCATGAAGGAAGGTAAGCTGCTAGGACATATTGTCTCAGTTGGAGTCAAAATTGACCCAAGTAGAGTAGAGGCTATCAATACTCTATCTCTCCCAAGGTTGAAGAAAGAAATTTAGTCCTTCCTAGGTAAGATAAACTTCTTGAGAAGATTCATATCCAATTTTTCTGAGTTGGTCAAATTTATCGCATCCATGTTGAGAAAAGGGAATGAAGTAAAATGGACACCAGAAGCTAGGAGTTCTTTTGAGAAAATAAAACAAGCATTGGATGATGCACATGTTCTTATCATTCTTGACTACTCAAAAGAATTTCTTATATTTTCCTTTGCCTCAAATGATACACTAGTTGTTGTTCTTCTTCAAAACAATTTAGATGGAATGGAGTAGCCTATTTTTTTTTCAGTGGGGCTTTGAGAGATGTTGAAGTTAGATATGACATCATGGAGAAGAAATATTATTCTTTGGTCAAGGTCCTAAAATATTTTAGAGTATATATTCTTCATTCCAAAATTATTGTTTATGTCCCTTCAAGCTCTGTAAAAGAAATTATGATTCAGCCTAATATAGATGGGAAAAGGAGTAAGTCGATTGCCAAGATTTTGGAGTTTGATCTTGAGATGAAACCTACCAAGCTATTGAAAGGTTAATGTTTAGCTAGATTTTTAGTTGAATCAAATTGTAAAGCACTTGGGGTAAATTTCGTGAATGCAAATTCTATAAATCAGCAAATTGATATTCCTAACAACAACTTACCAATCATCTCAAAGATGATAGAATGCAGTTGGTACAAGGACCTCATCCATTTCTTGCAAACATTACAACCTCCTATTGGACTTGAGAGGACCAAAGTGAGGGCTTTGAAGCTTAAAGCAGTCAGGTATTGCATTGTTGATCATGTTCTATATTAGAAAGATCTCGTAGGGGTTCTTTTAAGATGCTTGGATCCAGAAGAAGAAAAACAAACCATCACTGATTTTCATCAGAGTCTATGTGGAGGTCATCATTTTTGGATCACTACAACATACAAAATACTTAGAACTAGGTACTTCTATCCTAGCTTATTCAGTAATGTGTGTTCAAAGATCAAAACCTGTGATAAATGTCAGAAATTCTCAGGCAAGAAACAACTAAAATCTTTTCCTCTGAAGCCCATAGTGGTATCTAGTCCTTTCCAGCAGTGGGGGTTAGAATTTATTGGAAAAATCCATCCAGCTTCAAGTGGTCAACATCGTTGGATTCTGACTGCTATTGATTACTTCACCAAGTAGATATAATCCATTCCCACAAGAAATGAAACACATAAAGTAGTCAGTGGCTTCCTGGAAGACATTATGTCAAGGTTTGGTTGTCCTAAAAATTTTTTTACTGATAATGTTGTAGCTTTTAAAGATGATCCTCTGGTGAAGTTTTGTGAAAAATTTTGGATTCATCTTATTCACTCTACTCTATACTACCCTCATGGTAATGGCTTAGCAGAATCATCCAAAAAAATCTTAGTAAATATCATCAGAAATATTTTGGAGGATAACAAAAAGTCATGGGATTCAAAGCTGAAGTTTTCCCTATGGGAAGATAGAGTAACTACCAAGAGATCAATTGGAACTACTCCATTTTAGTTGGTCTATGGAACTGAAGTTGTTTTTCCTACTCAACTAGCTTTACCTTTGGCAAAGTTACTTCAATATCAAGAAGGGGAACCAGATGATATGATCTGGAGGATGTACCAACTTGTAGAAGTACAACAACCCAGGGAAAAACTTTTTGATAAAGCACAAATACGTCAACAAAAAATCAAAGAAGCTTTTGACAAGAAGGTGAAGAAAGAAGATTTTTCAGTTGAGAGACCTGGTACTCAAATGGGATGCACAAAGGCAATATAAGGGAAAACATGGTAAATTTGATTCCTTGTGGATTGGTCCTTTTAATATTTATGAAGTTTTGCAAAACAACACTTGTAAATTTCAGAGCTTGGAAGATATTGAATTTCCTAGTGGCCCAATGAAAGGGCAATTTTTGAAGAAATGTTTTTTCCTAAAATCCATGATTGGCTTCCTTTCATTGTAAATATCGGTCTATAGGTAGTTTTATTTTCTTTAAATAATGACTACTAACCCAATGGATAAGGAATTGGAACTCCATGTTCTTGGCAACTCACAGGGAGCATGCCATCCCCCGTGGAGTCAGATGTTAGCACATAGAATTGTGGGGGTCAAAAAATCACTGTGGTTTTGTTTTTGAGTCATAGGGTTTTATAAGTCTTAGGTTTTGAGTCTTCTTGGTGTGGTCATAAATCAGATTTTGATTAGAATAAGAAAATTTTTGTTCAGACATGGTTTAGAGTCTTTATGTCATAAAATTAGTCATCATGACAAGGTAAATAAGTCCCTATGAGCCACACTTTTTATCATAAAATAATTACCATGACATGTCATACCTCCAAGTTGTACACAAGTTTCCCTTTGTCACTATCCAACCATTTAGATGTCAAAGTCCAAATCAAATGTATTTGTTGTCAACTCACTAGGAGAGTTCGCAGCGTACTCATGAGTACCTCATGCATTCATTTGTCATCATTACAATTAAGAAATGTGTAAAGGGGAATTTTATGGTTTTCAACGCCCTCATTTAATTAATTTTTCAAGGAATATGTCCTAGAATTTCTAACAATCTCCTTGAAGTGCCTCATTGATTTTAAACTTGGCACTCCAAACTTGGTGTTGCAAACTAGCATTGAAAACTAGCATTGTATACCGGTTGAAGAGGATCATTGAGTTGGGATAACTTTCAAACATATCAACTCAAGTCTACAGGAATCAACATCAAAACCAATTTCAATAGGTACTCCTTGATGATCTCCATGTTGTTTAAAAGGTCGAAAGAAGTGTTTATGATGCTTTATCTATTGGCACCGTGAACTGTTCAAACTCTTTTGTTGTCAACCTTCAAACCTATTTCCATGGTGCCCTGAATTCTTCTCACCAATCCAGACTATTAAATTGACCTCAATGCATCTTTTCCACTACTAAGAATCCACCTGTCCCACTGAAATACCTTAGTGTTGAGAACTAGTTGCTTTGACTCTACAAACTTGGCACTCCAAACCCTCTGCTCCCAAATTGCTAAAACCCTTGTCTTCTGCATACATTTGAAGTTTAGTATTAAACGATCGAATGATACCCCTATCAAACCTGATATGTATGGTTGATCATTTGTAGAACCAGGCTTAAATTGCATACATCATTGGTAGTGGAAACTGATATTTGTGCTACTAAAACTCTGTTATTTTAAAAGAAACTTCACATGTCTTCCTTTCATTACAAATCTCAGTGGTTGATCCATTATCCCTATTGTTTGAAGTGTTCTCCATATCATACCTTGATTTTTATAGAGTGATGTGTACAAATCTTTGGACAAGGTGAGCCTTATGAAAACAATTATGTCATTAAAACCCTAAATTTTTGTATACTATTTTTTCACACACCTAGTTGTCATAACAATTTACAAAAAGAATTCTTCCAGCCATAGTTATGGATATTCAACAACACAAGAAGACTCACAAAGGAGGGGAGATTGTGAGGACAAAACCTTATGATATGCAGCTCCTTAACTCCAAACCTTTGTTCATGGAAGATTTTCAGAGGGTAGGTTGCATAATTTTATGTCAAAATATGCAGAGGGGGAATCCAGAGGTGGCCAAAGAATTTTCACTCAACTTTAACGAGACTAAAACCAAAGTGGGGATGTTAGAGTTTGATGTTTCAGAGAATTCCATCTCTGTTGTAAAAGAGATACCCAACAGTGGAAAGAAATGGTTCAAAGCTATGTCATTAAATTCTTCCTTCTCAAAGGAATTCCTTAATCCAGAGTATCAAGAGGAAAATTTGTCCAAGGGAGTACCTAGAAGCCACATGCTTGAATGTGTTGAAAAGAGGTTGAGAGTTATCCAAAGATACTTCACATGTGAGGGGAGGTTCAACATGGTGTACCAATACCACATCAGGATGCTATTACACTTCAAAGGAAAAGAATCCATGAACCTCCCATTTTATCTTTTTACAAGCATTGGTAAGATGTCAAACGGGGTCCAAGCCAAGTCAAAGCAAGTAGATACTAGTGTCTTTCACTCCGGCCTTATAATATGTTAGTAATGGAAGATTTAAGGAAAAAAATTATTGATTGGGAAACCTTCTTGACTTCGTCACAATTTCAGTTAGATGTTGCCCCCACTCCACAATCCAAGAGACAAATTCATAGTCCTATTGAAAGGATTGTGCATTTAGATGATAACAAGAAGAAAATGGTGACAATGAGTGATAAAGCTATCAGAGCTACTAATGAAACATAAGCATGAGGTCCTTCAAAAGTTTTAGATAGAGAAGCTTCACCCATGGAATACCCTATCCCTATGGAGGTTCCTTCAAGCAAACCAAGTGTAGCATCCATTGCTACAGACAAGGTTAAACCTCGAAGGCCTTTTACTAGAGTAGAATCCACACCGCACGTCCTTGTGAAGGATGATATAGAAGATTCCTTAGCTTAGGAAAAAGGAAACTCTCGATCTTCTAAGCAGCGTATTGAAGTTGTTGACATTACTACTCCTCAGCATGAAAGCAACCCCGCCTTTAAGAGGCTCAAGAGGCAGCTCAACGAAGCAAGAGATGAAGTTGATAAGTTGAATAAGGAAGACTTGGGTCCCAAGATGAAGCTTAAGGAGATGTTGGACATGTGTCATGAGACCATTGATAAGGCAATATTTTTGGCTAAAATATTCTTGCCCCTTCATAGGCAGCTCAAAAATCTCTACAGGCAGAGCAAGACCCAACAAGATGAAATCAAGAAATTGAAGGCAGAGCTACAGCCTTTCAAAGAAGAATTGGCCAAGAGAAACCTAGACATGTTGGCCAAGGTTGCTACCAGAAGAAGCTCCAGAACTAAAATATAAAGACATTGATATTACAAAAAACCAGCATCAACTTTTGGTCAAAGTTTTTGTTATATGCCTGTACAACATTTTTTGTGATGGCTATAAGTTTTGAACCATAAATATCACTTTTGGTATCTTTTCCCCAATTATATATAAAGGTAATGAAGTTTTAAATCATATCTGGACACTTAGTATAGGTTTTGAGCTGATGAAATGTTGGAAAAAGTGAAACGGGCCACTACAGGAAAGTTCACAGTGCTTGGAACCATTGGTGTTTTGAACTGTCTGTTTCATGACAGTTTGTAGTGTTGCGTTGCGAACACAACTTTTTGAATATTTTGGAGGGATTGAGAGCTATCAGCTGTTGATATAAATTTGTACCAACACTTTAAAGGTTAGTTGTGATTTGGGAGACCACCTGCCTGAAGAAGATGCACTCTTATGGACATGGCGTCAACCATTAAGGAATACTGCATAAATTTCCAACATCTTCCTCTAAAACAACAGTTTGTTTCTTTGTTGTTGTACACATGTTGCCACACTTCCCTTAGGCATAGGGATCCTATGAGGAAGTTGGAAGGAGAATTGTAAAGCTGGCATTGATAGTTTTGAGTTATTTAAAGGGAATTGTAAGACTAGAGGAGGGTTCGAATGGTATGACTGATAAACTCTTATTTCAATATTTTTTTTTTGTAACAGAGTTTTCTCCTTAATGTATGGACTAGATCTAAGATACTTTGAATAATGGAAATCAGTCTTTCTTCTTTTATCATCTTTTGCTAACTTACTTTAATATCAGTTTGTGTTGGCTTTCAAGATCGACTGGGAACGTAAGACAAGTGATCATGAATTGGTTTAGGGTTTAGGGTTCTTCAGTCGCACTGCGCCGCATTGCCACAACGCTTTCCCTTCTGAGGCTCATTTCTCATCAGGAAGGAGGGCCAAATGGCGCCTCGTACAGCTAGTCCACCGCGAATGGAAACTCTATAGAAGGTTTGAAACGGCCGACCTTTGATCCCCCACCATATTTTCACTCAAAACTTCTGGCGGAAGGAACCTTCAAGGATCGGGAGATGGACATTGATCTAGAGAATGCGACTATCCCAACTACTGCATCAACTGCATGGATGCTAGGTAAATGTATCCCACAAGTGCCATAGGCCCCAAAATACATCATCATCTCACCACGCATAGAAGGGAAAAAGCAAAATATGAGAGACTATGCCCTGGTAGGAAAATTCCTAGGGCTCTGGCCTTCTAAGCATGATCTGATCAAATGGATACAATACTAGTGGAAGCCAAAAGGACACTATGAGATACAACTAGGTTCTAAGGGGTTCTTCACAATCATATTCCACAACCTCGAGGATCGCAATCGCATATTTGATGGGCGGCCATATTTCTATAACTCGGTAGGACTCTTCTTAATATTCTGGACCGAGAAGTTCAACCCTGAAAAGGAGGACTTTGCCCATGCACCTATATGGATTAGACTGTATTCTCTCCCCCAAGAATTTTGCTTGGAGGAGGTCTTGGCCAGCATAGGTAACACCATAGGCATATATGTTAATTCTTTCGAAGCCACCAAGTGGAGGTGCTACACCTCTTATGCACACATCTGTGTGTACCTGAACATAGCCAAGCCGCTCCTGGGATCCATAATACTTGAATATCATGATGAGGACTGGACCCAAACCATTGACTACAAGCACATTTCGTTCTGATGCAAGAAATGCCACGAACATGGTTATCTTTTCAAAGAGTGCCCTCTCAATACTGCTCACAAAGACGGGAACCCAGAAAGTAGAAAAGATAAGGATGACTTTGCTCAACCAGCAGGGAAAATAATATAAGGAGGATGAAAGCAACCAGTCCAAGTAAGTAAGGATCCTTCCACTAGTAATAAATTTACAATTCTACAAGATCAACCAGA
>JASDQU010309125.1:129344-139409 GCA_032191745.1 Picea mariana
CAACTCTTTCAGCCTTCGAAATGCTTCCGCGCATTTCTCGGTCCAAACAAACTTCTTGTTTTTCTTCTACAATTCCGTGATCAGATTTTCTATCTTCGAAAATCCCTCAACAAACCGTCGATAGTATCCTTCTAAACCCATAAAACTACGCACTTCAGTGACATTCGTTGGTGCAGGCCATTCCATAATAGCCTCAACCTTTGTTGGATCCATGATGATGCCTTCGCCGGAGATGACATGCCCTAAGTAGTGAATCCTCGATTGATAAAAAGAGCATTTGGACAACTTCCCATACAATTTGTGCTCTCGCAAACATTGTAGTACCAAGTGCAAGTGCTCGTCATGCTCCTCCGTCATCCGAGAGTAGATCAAAATATCATCAATGAATACTTGGACGAACTTGTCCAAGTACTCACAGAACACCCCATTCATCAAACTCATAAATACCCCTGGGGCATTTGTCAGTCCAAACAGTAAAACAGTAAACTCGTAATGTCCAAATCTCGTCTTAAAAGCGGTCTTAGGGACGTCATCCTCCTTGATCCGTAACTGGTGATACCCTGATCGCAAATCGATCTTGGAGAACACTGTCGCACCCTTCATTTGATCGAACAGATCATCAATTCTTGGTAAGGGATATTGATTCTTGATTGTAGCCTTGTTCAGTTGACGGTAGTCAATGCAAAGCCTCCATGATCCGTCCTTCTTTAGTATGAAAATAACTGGTGCACCCCACGGTGACACACTAGGGCGTATCAGTCCCAGGTCCAACAATTCCTTCAGTTGCATTTTCATCTCTTGCAACTCTGGGGTCGACATCCAATAAGGCATTCTTGCTATCGGTTCAGTCCCCGGTTTCAGGTCTATGGTAAACTCCAGTTCCCTTTCTGGCGGCATCCCAGGCAACTCCTCTGGAAATACATCCGCAAACTCCTTCATCACCGGAAGGTGTTCTATACCTTCCGCTACTCCCTTTTCGTTTAGCGCGAGGATCGCATAAAGCTTGCACCCCTTGCTCATACTCTTCCATAACTGTAAGGAAGAGACGAACCTCAGGGATACTCCCTGGTTCCGCCCTACAATCACACGTCTCTGTCCTTCATCATCAACCAAGCTCAACTGTTTCGTCTTACAGTTGAGTATCGCCTCATGTGATTCCAACCAATCCATACCAATCACGACATCATAAGATCCTAAGATCGTGACGTACAAGTTGACCCTCATGACAAACTCTCCCAGGTTAAGAGCACATCCCGTAACCTTTCCTCCAACCTTCTATTTGGCTCCTGAAGCCATCTCTACGAATCTAAACTTGTCCTGTTCGACTGCCTTTACCTTAATCCTTTTTAGCACTGCACCAGAAATGAAACTCTCAGTAGCACGTGGGTCTATCAAAATACTAAGGGTTTGGTTAGCGACGGTACCTGTCGTCTCGAGCACAGTCGACTAGTGCTCTGCCTAGTGGTTATTCACCGTTGCATGAATCCGATGGGCCTTGCCCATATCTCCCACTGTAGTGGGTCCGACTGATCCGGATGCTCTGGTCCTCTCCATAGGATAGTCGCGATGGTAGTGTGGCTCCCCACACGTCCAACACCCCTTCTTCGGCCCAGTAGTCCTGGTACCTGAAGTAGAAGATGACGGCCCACTGGCCTGGAACCCAGGTCTGTTCTGCTGAACAGGCTTAAACTGCTGCTGTTGCAGGCGATACTACTGCTGATGCTGTGGTCCCCGATAAGGTGTCCGCTACTGAAGCGGCGGTCATTTGGGTGTAGTGGAAGTGGATCCTCTTTGGAAGCCACGATATATTGGCGTATGTCTCGCTGGTGTCTGATGCTGGGGTGTACCAGATGAACCCTGCCCTGCTGGTCTCACTGGAGTCCTGGTTTGACCCCCACTGATAAGCTCCTCCTCTGCTATGAGGGCCTTTTGGATAGCGTCGTGCAAGGTTTGAGGCATCAAGATCCTAACCTTTTCACGCAGGCTGTCGTTAAGGCCAAACACGAACCTGTTGACCTTGAGCTTCTCAGTGTTAAGGAGCGGAGCATACCGGAGCAGCTCCATAAAACGTGCCTCGTACTCGATCATCGTACGACCTCCTTGTCGTAAAGCATTGAACTCATTGAGCTGACGCTCAATGAATTCCTCTAAAAGGTACCTCTCTTGGAACCGTTCCTCGAACAGTTCCCATGACACATCTTCAACGACCATGTTTATTTGCGGTAGGAGTGTCTTCCACCATAGAAGAGCGCTCCCCTTCAGTTGAAAGACCGCCATGCGGACCTTCATGTTGGAGGTATAATTGCGAAGTGCGAAGCACATCGCCATATTCTCCAACCATGCCTCGGCGGTGGCGCCATCCAGGGCACCAAAGAACTCAGGAAATTTAACCTTCTCAAGTTCACGGTGAATGCTACCTGTAACGGCTGGTGTGCGCGGCGGAACCTCAGCGGGTGCCGGTGCCCTGGCCTCGTCTCTGTCCAATTGGCTGATCAGTGCCTTGGACATGCACTGAAAAGATATCATCATCCCAACAACATCGCTAGCTGCTATCTTCTCCTATCTGAGAACCTACTCGCCTCCCTGGGGTTAGACCCCTCAGACGTGGATGCTACTGGAGGCGTCATGCCTCCTCCCCTAGCACACTGTCGTCTGCCTCCGCAGCGTCCTCTAACCATGATTACCTGCACACACACAATCAACTCGATCAGCAACAGTATAATCAAATCTAATCATGTCAACGAAAGCCATAGCGAATCCCAAGCCGTGGGTCGAACCTCGCTCTGATACCATATGTAACGATACCTCTTCGTTACAACAACAACTCTGATAACAGGTGCAATTTTTTTTTTTTAAGGTGTGTGCGTGTGTGCAAAAAGGAAACAGACACACTTGACTCTACTTCGCCACCTGATGACTAACCAGACGCAACCACGATGATCACAACAAGAGGACATAAGGCGCACAACAAGCAACTGCAAGCATTAAACGACCATAGACATAAGGACAAATCCATAATAGTAGATTTTTACTATTTCTGCACAGGAAAGCAGGGTGTTTAATCTTAGTCCTCTGCTCCGGAGAGAGAGAAGGTCAGATAGGCTCCTGGCCGACTGCTCAGGCATAAACTAGTAACCCAACAACGAACAAGACGCAAGCATGATGAACATAGCAAGACGACATATGACGTATCACAATAACAGCATGCGTTTAACGACGATCATACGACAATAAGTAAGACTGACTACCCACCCGTCCTACCCTGCAATGGTTAGGACCTCCAAGACACATAATCAACGCTCAATCCTAGGTTCCCATTGATTTTAACCATTTAAGGTCTCAGGGCTGGCGACTGTTCTGAGGAACATGGAGGTGTCTACTTCCCACTCGACTCAAACCAGAGCAAACTGACTAACCAATCAACCACCATCAAGGACGATCGCTGCGCAATAAGATTCTATAAATCGACACACATTATATGGATTCCACGATGCAAGAGAACCTGATTACCAATTCCATCAAGACATGACATAAGTGCGAGCGAAATGGAAACAAATTTATTTAACTCAAGAAGCAAGGGTAGTCATCTACTTTACTTCTAGGTGCAAAATTAAACATTCATTGGTTCTACTATAGATAACATTTCTAGATGAAGTGACGAGGCACATGTCCATCATACCTATCACTGTTCCCAAAATAATATGCTATGGCTAATCAATCCACTACACAAATATAATTTAGCAAGAGAATCATATATGAAGATAAACAAGAAACACGAGAGTATGCTACCACCTCTGAATTGATATAATCTATTCTAATCATGATTAGTTCTTGTAAATCTATTCTAATAAAACACCGACGGACTACAATACGACTACAATACATGGCAATTATGATTAGAATGATCGTAATAATCTTGTAAATACATGGCAATTATGATTAGAATGATCGTAATAATCTTGTAAATACATGGCAATTATGATTAGAATGTAAATCTTGTAAATCATGTTTAGAATAATCTATTCTAATCATTTTTCTCAAGGCGATTATAAATAAAACACCGATGGACTACAATACATTAACCATACACCACAGCTAATTCAAACTAATTTAGCAATGCTGTAATGAATACGACCATGCTAATTTAAATTAATTTAACAACGCTGTAAAGAATACACAATATTTAACAAAGCTGTAATGAATACACAATAATGAATACACCTAGATTAAACAATGCTTAGCTAAGCTAACGGAAATAAATCTCACTATCAGGATTACATTTAAAACTGACAGAATCATTTCAACCTGGCAACTTTAATTACAACCGAATCCTTGGCAGCATACCCTGAGGTAAAGAACCCACGTTGGTTTAATAGATCTCTCCTCGCAGTTAGCCGAGCACTGAAGGCGATGGAATCGAATGATGGGCATAAACTAAATGTCTGAGAGTAGGTAAAAAACCAAGGAAATCTGAGGAGACAGATTGCCAAAAATCACCATTAATTAAGGGGATACGAATTACCAAAAATGCAGAGAAATCTGGGGAAATGATTGGCCACAAATGAAGAGAAATATGGGAAACGAATTGCCAAAAACGCAGAGAATCGGAGGTGCTATTTACTGAGCAAATAAATAGTTACATAGTTGGTAAGAGCATCCCAGTCGTTGGGCAGATTGCTCGTTGAGGTAATGGTCAACAAAAACATAGAGATATAATCAAATTGTTGAGGCACCTCTTGATGGCTGGGCTAATTGCATGCTGAGGTAAAGGTGAAGGTAAAATGTAGAGGTAATAAACAGGAAACACATCAATTAAGTGGTTGGGAATCGCGTGGACATCCTCCACCAAAATGCAGAGGCTCACATATCCGAATTTTCCAAAGAAAATGGCAACGCCAATGCCAGAACGAAATCTGGTATCCACATTTTCAAAACGAAATTGCCAAAATCCTAAGGCCAGAAGAAATCTCATATCCATATATCAAGAAAATTCCAAGCACCTGTTGCCAGGTAAAATTTGATTCGGTTTTAATTCCCTTTAGGAACCCACAACCCACAGCATGCAACGAGTTTGCCAGAGCCAAAAATTTCAGAACAATTACCCAAAATGAAAATTTTCCGAACCATTACCATTGTAACCATACACACAAAACACGAAAAGCCCAGTCCAATTAAATCACCCCCACAAAGATTAGAATGCCCATAGTCTTAACCAGAAAATGCCCCAATCATACACACACACAACCATTAACTTAAAAATGCCCACTGGTTAAAAACAACCATTAACATATAAACGCCCACTGGGTAAAAACGCCCACTGGGATATAAACGCCATACACACAGCCATTAACCTATAAATTCCATACACACAGCCATTACATATAAACGCCATACACACAACGAAGACAATAACAACAAAACTCAGGGATTAAAAAAAAATGAAAATGCAGGGATGTATAGCAGCGCGCAGTGAGAATTTCATTCTCCTTTTTTTGAAATAACAACTGTGTTATCTATTGCCGAAACAAATCTCAGATCCAAAATTTCAACAAAAAAAAATGCCAGGAGTAATACTCATATTTTAATTTGCCACGAAGGGTAACAACGCAAACTCAAACTGCCAGAACACATCAGTGCAAAACTAACTTATCCCTTTATACATGAGAAGCGGCCAATGTAAAATAAAATAAAATGAAAATGAAGAGTAAGGTAAACGCAGCGACATGGGCCAGGGAGGGTTATTGAATGACAACCGATGTTTCATTAGTAATACAACGAACTAAATATTCCAGAAAAAGAAAATGCTTCCATTCCAAATGCAAACACCCAACCTTCAGCCATGAAACAATTTCAATCAAATTCAGACAGAACCTTAACATGTTTAACCAATTCATTTTTTTTCTAAATCAACAAGCCATCCAAGCTTGAATCTTAAGCAATCTACTCTGCAAAATTAAAGGGCGTACTGTTGCCCTTTTCCTGCTCCAAGCGTTGTCTGCACGCTCCGTCCCGCTCCTGCTCGCCGATCGTAGAGACCTCACCGGTACCTCCCAGCCAATCGGTAGGGGTACTCTGCTTCCCCCTTAGCCCCCCGAGCCACAAAGGGGCCACACACTATCAATATGGTAGATCTAGCTTCCCAGCTCGCCTCACAAGGCTGAGCTACCACTCCAATCCGAGCTGGAAAATCCCAACTCCTCACAAGTAATCAGTCAAGTCACAAATCCGGCAGCGTAACGTTACGCTAACAGCCGATCCCCCTTCTTCCTCATCTTCGATTTATTTTATAGAGTTTTGAGACCCACCAACTTTCCTAATTCACATTTTAAATTAAGTTTCAATAAAATATTCTAAATATTCTCCATCGCACAAGTGTCGTCCATCCCCCTCTTTTCTCCAATAAATATTTTCTTTAAATTTATTAATTGTCTCAAAATCCTCACCCACCTAAAGTCGCTCCTAAATTTACTCCTAGGTGTTCCTAGATCCCCTTACATGTTTTAAATACTTTCCAAAAAAATATATATGTTACTAAATTAGCTCAGATTAGCAGGTTCTTAATTGCAGATTCCTTACTATGTTGACCGTGCTTTTTACCATAATTTCCCATCTTTCCTTGATTAAGTTTCCTCCATTACTTAGTTTCCTAATTCTTGTTATTCCCTTCTTTCCCCTTTTTATTAAAGCCCAAAATGCCAGTTGTGTTATTAAATCTTTTCTTTTTATTATTTATTTAATATCTTTTGTACTTTCATAAGTTAAGAAATAATTCTTCTTTGCAAATTTTTAAATCCATTATTTTTAATTAAATTCTTATTCTTGTCATTTACCCCAAGAATTTCATGAAGACCAAACTATTACTTAAGTGGGTTTTTGTTTAAAATGTTATTTTTATTCTAGGGTCTTTTTCTTAAGGTTAGACTAAATTTTTACCCTAGAAAAGTTTTAGACTTAGGACTTAGATTCTGAACTGGGCGACACTTGGATAGGGAAGTTGTTTAAGGATTTCTTAAGGTGTTAAAGTCTTAGGGCCATCTAGGTTCGTTTCTTCATCGTCATCAACGCGACGTGCCCTTCAGGACGCACTACGTGCTCCAAGGGTGCCACTCGCCCCATTCGTTTCTTTTGCGCGACCTGCCTTTCAGGATGCACCACGTGCTCCAAGGGTGCCACTCGCTTCTTGTGGTTCTTTTGCGCGACGTGCCCTTCAATATGCACCACGTGCTCCAAGGGTGCCACTCACAGAACTTATGTTTCTTTCGTGCGACGTGCCCTTCAGGATGCACTACGTGCTCCAAGGGTGCCACTCGCCAACTTGACTGATTGGTAGACATCTATAACCCCTGGAGTCAACACTCCACTAGGTGAACTTGTGGGAGACTAAGGGCTCTAAGGAATAAGGCCCCCACCTTATTGCATGCCCCTTAGAATCATCGTGAGCGACTGTCGCAGTCTGCCCTCACGGCATCGTGGATCCTCTCGAACTAGGTAATCGTTAACCTACAGTTCGAGCCACGACGGGAGTGCTAGTAGGCTGTGGCAGGGATGTTGTCCACACCTCTCCCTCAACCTTTATGGAAATCGTGTGTGACCCCTTTACCCCATATGTGAGTCTGGTCGGCAAGCTATCATCAGCCTGCATCATCAACAATCGTGTCAGAACATGTCAACATCATATCATCAAATCAATGAAATACCACGGTAAATAAATCAACCCAAATAACACAGTCCCTGACTCAATCCAAAGTCCAAGGGGTTCCACCGATGCCTCTGCATCCTCATGGTCCAAAACCCTGCACACTCAATAAAACTGAGTCAATAGCACCTGTCAACGTTAAGCAGTAAAACATCATGTCATCTATCATAACGCATCATAATCAAGGATAAGTGTTTTAACATCATAAAAGTCCAGATCACTTGCGAGCAAGTGTCCTCAAAGAATAAGTTTTCTCAGTGTGCTAGAGTGGGATGTTACACAATCAACCCCACCGCTAAGCATTCAAAGGCCAGGTATTTTATTACTGCAACTAATTACCTTACACGTTGGGTTGAGGTAGTAGCTGTTTAGGATTGTTCGACTGCTACTATTGCTAGGTTCATTTTTTTAAATATTATCACTTAGTTTGGATATCCTAGGAGTCTGACCAGTGATCAGGGAGGTCATTTTATCAGTAGTACAATAAAAAATCATACAATAGAGTTCTTGATCCAACATCATAAAAATAGTCCCTACCATCCGCAAGCCAATGGAACAGTGGAGGCGTTTAACAAGATTTTGGAGAGAGAATTAATGAAGGTTTGTTGCGCAAACATGGAGGATTGGGTTGACAGAGTCCCATCGGTTTTATGGGCTTACATGACAACCACAAAGAAACTCCACAAGTACACTCCATTTCAGTTAGTTTATGGGAAAGAGGTTGTGGTACCTAGATTATTCATTACTCTGAGTTTATACATTGCATAGTAACACACATGTTGAAGGATGAATAATTTGCGTAGAGGCTCATGGAATTGAAAGAACTAGAAGAGACTAGGTTTTTAACAAACTTCCATCAATCAGTTGAGAAATCAAGGCATAAATATTGGCATGATAGACACATTAAGACCAAAGCATTTGTGCAAGGAGATAAGTTCCTACTTTATGAAAGTCGATACCAGAAAAATCCAGGCAAGTTGTGCATGCATTGGTTGGGACCATTTATCGTTGTGGAGATCCGACCTTCGAGAGCATTCAGACTTGTGCAACTAGATGGTATGCTGTGACCAGGATGGGTGAATGGCATTCGCCTAAAACCCTATATGTCTCAGAACTGAGCTAAAGGACCGTTTCTCTAGTCCGAAGGAGCATGTATACTAGTTAGATTTGAGTTTTTTTCCAATTTCTATGAGTTCAGTTAATAAAGTCGAAGAGTGCATTGTTGCGCTACAACATGTAGTTCATTTTTTGTCTAAGTATTGTTTGATGTAGAACTGCTTACTCAACAACCTAGGATCAGAAGAGCCATGAAGCTATTAATGACAGTCATTAAGTATGACCGGGACCCCTTTGTGGTCGGAGGGAGAGCGAATCTAGATACAATCCTAGTCCATGTGCCACACGAACCCAATCCATTCACAACCTTTATTACCTCTACAGTACCTCGTCTGAATTTTGTTAAACCATAAATCTGTGATACACGAAGATGCCATTAGTATTCACACCAGGTATCTCATCCGTTAAATGATAAGGTATGGAATCGACCACGTCCGTCACCCACTTGCCCAGTAAATGTCGAGATCACCCCATAGATTTACCCCGTTAACCAGTCCCGTCGAACAAATCAGATCCAAGTTGCGTCTGTAGGGTTAATGATGAATAAAAATTATTTAAGAACTTGCCAGCCAAGCCCGGGTGTAAGGTTCCATGAATTCGGTGTAGGATGCATTGTTTCCCAGAGAGAACTTAGAGATTTATGAATTCTGAAGTGTGAGCAAGACTGTGTAATCCCTCGAACCTTAGTTGTGATCCCCAATTCCTGTTTCGCCTGTGGAATCTGTCGATAGTTCAGATTCACAATGCCAAGAGCTACAGGGAGCCGAAGTTCTGTTTCAAAGAATGTAGTACTAGATGAGCTCTGTGATCCCCAGTTCAAGATCGTAGGTGACCTCAAAAAGAAGGTCGAGTAAGTCAAGCTCTTCGACCTTGACCTGACAGACCAGGTGTTGTTCCCTTAGATGAACATTGACGTCTTATGGAGTGTTTCTCCAAACTAGTTGGGAGGCATGCAGTTTGTGCCAAAGCCCAAGTTCATCAATATGTTCAACTCTACCATCATGAACCTGAGGGATTTATCAGTTTTCAGTACCACTGGGGAAGTTACGAGGTGTACCAAGTTGTTTATCAACATGGTACATGACAGAAGCCTATGGTTGGATAGGAGATATCCAATCCACACAGAGGACATCCACTAACTTACATGACTATCCATCGAAGACGAGGATGTGTCCAAAGGTTTCTAGGGTCCCAGTAAGCATGGAAAAAAGAAGGGAGAGCCTAGTCTATATGAGCAGTTCCATACATAGAGG
>JASDQU010309125.1:139459-157030 GCA_032191745.1 Picea mariana
GCACAACCAATATCAGCCCCATACTACCCGAGACGGTCAGGACCGGTTGCTTTATAATTTCTAGCAAGGTCATGAGGTCTTACTACAAAGGAGAGTGCACACTTGATGCTCTATCAGTGGCAGTTTTTTGCGCCAATGGCGCTGTCTTCAACTGGTGCAGTTATTTACTAGAGGAAATCCTGGTGGCCTACAAGGAAGCACAGGAGAAGGGGGGTACTTTCACCTATGACTACTTGTTGCTTGCATTCACAATGTTGAAGTGGACGCCACCCACTGAAAGACCATTGTCGCTAGTAGATAAGGGGCGATTGGCAAAAATTTTGGAGTCGTGGCACTCAAGGTAGGACTTAGAGAACACCGCCTTCAACAACATGGAATTCTCCAAATGGTATAAGAAGTTGCTCAATGCAACACAGATGTTGCACATTCCACAGGAATTGATCATCTGCAACACACGAAACATAGCATTCAGCATGAACCGCCACCATACATTTGTGTGGCCAAGGTACACCAATAGAGAGGACTTCCACTCATGCATGCTTCCATTCTATTTAGATGAGGAGGCCTTCGAAAAGGAGGTTATGTCGTGGCCTGGAGTCAAACAAAAGCTGCGCAAGTTGGGAGTGCATTATGTTCTTTCTGTGGAGCTGCAGAAGAAGAGGGTTCATGAAGTAGGGGTAGGATCAAGCTTAGGCCCAGAGGTACATAAGAAGGAAGCCCCAATATAGACAAACTTCGATGAGGAGGAAGAGACATAGCCACTGGAGCGCAAAAAGTGAACACTACCTATGTTCCCACAACTACCAGAGCAATCTATGTTGATAGGTAAGGATGTCAACGAAATTCTTAGTGTTTCATTCATCACATAGACGATGACCAAGAAACCTAGGACGATGATCTCCCCGAGCAAGGTTCTGAACCCCCATCCCATTTCATCCATCGTTCCTTGCACTCACTTAGCGGCTCGAGCAACCCACATTATAGACATCCAGGACAAACCTAAGCCTGACACCACTCCATCCACCACCATCATCACTGAGAAACCTCCATCACCACCACAACCCCAGTCACCACCTCAAGAAACTGACATTCCATCCCAAACCAGTGATCCAGAACCTATGCAGTTGGATCCCCCAGAGATACCAGAGTAGAGATTAGAACTCCTTGGTCCAAACCCAGAAGTACCCAAACAGAGGCTACACCTGATTAGCCCAAACCTTGAAGCCCAAGACCAACAGATAATACTCTTTGTGATGATTCAGGACACTCTATCCTCAGTGGATATGCAAGTAGGACCAAAGCCGCAAGTCCTAAGTCCTCAACGCACTTCCTCAACGACCAAGGTTGAGGGTGCTATTGGAAGTGCAACCCTGGAAGCTGAGGTCCACAAAGAAGCGTAGATACCAGAGGTTCAGAAGGAACCTGAGACGGATTCAAGACAAAGCAAAATGTTAGTACATGAACAAATGGAGCTAGTCCTCCAAAACCCTCAGTAGTGCACAAAGTTTCTGCAACTCTGCCTATCCAGAAAAAACATTTTAACGTTCCTGTCGTCAATGCTGAGGTCGAGGCTTGTTCCAGGACCATCCATAGGAGAGGAGGAGGTGGAAACTCCCTCATAGAATTCAACGACTAGTGGAATTCCACTGCAGGTCCGAGTACCCAAGGAAGCCACCCCTTCCTCCATTGACCTTGCATAGTGGCCAGCAGCATAGCTAGTTGGAATGATTAGAGCCTCAAATGATTAATTGGAGCAGAGGCTCTAACAGGATGAAAGGAATGTAGAGTTCGCAAGGGAGGAAGAAATCCTTGCTCAAGTGCGTAGAACACATGAAGAAAACGCCAAGATCTAGGCAAAGAAGAAACTGGAACGATTCCAAGAGAGGCTTGCTGAAGCCTAGTTGGAAATAAGGAAAGTAGCACCCCAACTGCTAGAATCCAGTGCTACAAGAGAATACGAGCATCAAATTGAGCTACTCCAGGGAGCATGGTCACAGTTGGCCATTCGCACAGAGAAGCTGTAAATACAGTTGTGGGAGACTCAACAAGAAGCAGAGAAACAACCTTGGAAGTTGTAGGAGAAGATGGAGAAAGTAGTGCTGGAAGGCAACAATGCTCCAACAACACTACACCAGCGCAAAACCGAGTGCACAAATATATTTTGGGAAGTCAACGACTTGATGGGAATTATTGCAAGGTGCAACCAAACTTTAGAGGACGTGCGTGCAAGAATACAATTTCTGAATGAGGAAGTTGTGGTCACTATGGATCTGCTCAAGAAATAAGATAAATTTGATCAAATTTTGATCAAATTCAGCAAGGAGACAATGAGCTCAATGCTCTGTTTGAGGCACAATCCGTAGCCAAGAAGGAGTTGCACGAATTTTGACCTGTCATTTAGATAGTGTATATGCAAATGCATCAGGTAGATGCTACAACTGACTCTGAATGGAACTCTATGGTCGCATCCAAGCCCAAAGGATGTATCACATATGTGACTGAACAGTTTTTAGCTAAGGCCTCACTCCTTTCTAGAAAGTGGCAGGATAAAATTGAGAGTTTTAAGGAAGTCGGGAAGTGGGCCTTAGAGTTGGTCCCAGAGTTGGGCCCTTCATTTGAAGAGGCAGAGAAAGAGAAATTGCAAGAAGAAGAGGAAAGCAAAGCGAAGAAGGAGGACACAGGAAAGCAACAGATGCTCCTAGAAGCTACGAAAGAGCCAAGAACTTGACTCGAGGGTGAGTCAAGGATTGTGGTTGAAGCTTGTTGGGCCCTTCATTTCTGGTTTGAAGATTGCACAAGAAGGACTACATTCCCAGTTTTGGTTAAACACGAGTTGCACAATCTACAAAAAGAGATGGACAGTGGAGCAAGTAAAGAAATAGATATCGATTGCGGAAAGGGACAACACAACACCAGCAAGGCAAAAGCAGTTACAACATAACAAGAAAGCATGCGAGCCCAAAGCCAGAAGATCCCACTCATCCTATATATGAGATGCATATTATTGTAAAAGGGTTGGGTTTTTAACTATTGTTGTTGGTTAGCTGATATGGTTGGGTGTAGTTGAGGAAAGGTTCTATAAATATAATTTGTATACAATTTTGGTAAAAAAGGGTAGATAGAGCTCTGTGACATGAGTCCGAAGTCAAAAGTTTGTAATAGAGTACTAATTTGTATCTCTGAGATTGTATCTGATAATATCTAATGATAATAGATGAAGAAGGGCCCAAAATTTTGAAATATAATGTGTCATTCTATGTTTATACTTCTGAATTGTCTCTTTACAATACGTCTTTATGCTTGATAAGATCAATATGGTATCTTTGGTTACAAATCATTTTAACAACTTGAGTATCTTTAGTTCCAGTATGGATGAGTCCAGATCTGTTCTGTAGTTAGTCTATCTTGCGCAAGATCATGGTGAATCTTGAAGGTTCTGGAAACCCACCTAAGTATTCTCCTTGCCCTTCCCTATCTTTCTATCTTGGTTGCGCTTCAGGTGAGACTTCTTCTCTTATGAGGAGATGAAAATGTCAGTGCTCTAGACTACTCGGTGCCTTTTGTTGGTAACCTGAGAAGGACCCTGGTCTGAACAATTCCACGCAAACAATAGCCTTCTATTTGGTGTCATACTTGAATAGAGTCAGCAAGCCAATATTCAGCTTGCTACGCAGTATTAAATGTCGTGGTAGGTGGATAATAAACCATTAGATCTGAATTACTTTCAGATTGAGCGACCTATTATCCACCTACTGCAACATTCAATGATATGTATTTAGATCCCATGACTTATTATCCATCTCCCAGCATGCAATGCTGTGGTAGGTGGATAATAGACCGTCGTATCTAAAAGTATTTAGATCGAACAACCTATTATCCACCTACTGCAGCATTCAATACTGTGTATTCATATCCCGTGACTTATTATCCATCTCCCACAACATTCAATGCTATGTAGCAGGCTTCCTCACTTGTATTTGGACTCTACTTCTATTTTTTCCCCCATATTGCGAGTACTGATTATATTTACTGGAATTGGTTTATATCATACGGTCTTGAATTGAATTGGTGGACATGAAGAACAAACAGTTTTATTGTCAATCCACTCATATGAAACATCATATGTAATATGGTACGTGAATATGTTGCACTTTGTTTAATATTCTTAATCTTCAAAAAATGAATTTGACATTTGTGTATAGAAGGGCTTTGTTTAATATTTTTAATCTTAAAAAATAAAATTTAATATTTTTTAATTTTAATTTTTTTTTTCTTAATTTTTAAACAATAAATTTAAATTATTAATATTTAGTTTAATATTTTTAATCAAAAAAACGAATTTGAGGTTTGTGTATACAGCCCGAGTGGGCCTAAGTGGGCCTAATGGTTAATAACATGTGTTTCCTCCTAAAAGGTCACATGTTCAAATCCAGATGGGGTATGGTATGTATACCTTCGTAGACTTTACTAGTAAAATTGTTGGGCGGAGGGGGGTCTCATACACCAATTTGGTGTCTGGCTTGGCCATGACCTTAAAAATAGATTATTATTATTATAACTCTTAATATTAAAAAAAAAGAATTTGAGGTTTGTATATAGAATTTTATCTTTTAAGAAGTCGTTTGTTATAAAAAACCTAAAATTTGTGATTTCTTTTCTTCTCCTCACTGTTATTCTTTTATGTTAATGTGCACATTTCAATTTGTACAATTAGAAACAAAAACTATCATACTAATATGGTATGAGAATTGCAAACTTTCATATGAAAAGTAAGCTTACATTTTTATTAATCTTTTATATTAATGTGCACATTTCAATTTCTATGATTTAAAAGAAAAACTATCATACTAATATAGTATGAGAATTGTAAACTTTCTCATTCATATGAAAAGTAGGCTTAAAGTTTTATTAATCAAAGTGGTGCTTGTTATCCCCATTTTGTGGATAACTAAGGAGATTGTGTCTCGAGGCCCTCGGGTTGTAGATATGGAGTGTCGAGAGACTACATGACCAGTAGTACCCTTTTCACAGATGGGAATCCCACTCACCACCACAGATGGTCACAGGTTTGTAGATGGCATCCACCACACCAGCTAGCTTTCGGAAGGCAGTGGGCCTTGCTCCATGAGTTACAAGTCAGTATTATGGTGAGCATCATTTCAATATTTAAGCAATTTGATTATGTTGTATCTTAGACTGCTCTATATTTCATGATATATGCTTGAACATTATGCCTTTTTCCATGCTTCACCTTGGTGGTTGACATTGTGCCCTAGTAAGTAGTTTTCCTTGGGGATGGGTTTGCTACTGGGAACTCCCTTAATGAGCCATCATACCTTTCCCGACCATAATTACCACTTTCCATCATTATTCCCCTCCATTTCCTTATCTCTTTGGATTTTAGGGTGTATTGACCCAAGAAGGGGTTGTCCCTCATTCTATGGGAAGAAGGGGCTGAAGGCCTAGAGGCATTGATGTTGGGTAAAAGATAAAAGCCTTGTTGATGATTGAAGATTCATGAGACATTCTCCATATCTTTCTCCTCTGGATTGAGTTGAGATGATCTGTGAGAACCCCTATGTGATATGTGAGTCGTACTCCTCTGGACTGAGTTGAGATGGCTTGTGTTGGTCTCTTGTTGTGCTCCTCTGGACTGAGTTGAGATGACTTATGATGGCTCTCCAGTTCGTACTCCTATGGATTTAGTTGAGTTGATTTGTTTCAGAGTGACGTCCCTTTTGGTTGAGCACATGTAAAATTGTCCCTAGTTTTAGAGCACTGGAGGATGTGTGCGAGACCGCTTGCTATATTGTCAAAGAGAAGACTATTGTAAAACCCTAATTTGTATTGTGAAGGGTACAAGTTGGCCCCACTGTGTAAAGATAATTAATATTATGTAAAAGACTAATTGTATTATTGATTTGTACAAGTCATCCCTATTTTACCAATAGACATGTCTATTGATTGAATTAGGTCATGTATATATTAGTGAATGATCCCCATTGTGGATCATTCATCTCATTCACTCAATGCATACTTGGAGAGCTGAAGTGGGCACTCTTTTCATGCATTATTCTTCTTGGTCATAGATCACCCTATTGTGTCTGCTATGATTTTCTGTGTGAGGGTTTCTTCTCTTGGAAACATAGTAAAGGGTTGTAGGGTTTTTCCCTTGTTTGAGAAGGGTTTTCCCAGTATAACTTCTTGTGTCTTGTGCATGGTTATTCTTCTTGTGATCTTGGTTACTGAAACTATTGTGTTGTTGCATTGTTTATGGTTCAAGTTCATGATAAATTAAAAATAAACTACATGTTCTTGAGTAACCATAAAAAAATGAACATGGTATCATAATAGTGTTCCTGAAAGAGCCATTGCACAAGCTACTCTAGTCCTTTCCAAGCTAGCCGTCACCTTCTTACTACAACTGCAAAAATGACCCTTACCCTTTTCCTTGTCAAGCTAGTTTTAGCACTTTCCCTTGAGCATTGGGCCTAATTTCTTCACATATAGGTATGGCCTAGTCCACTGCATCACCTGAAAATTTCATATTGAAAATTGAAGAAGTTTGGATTTTCAACCCTAGGGTTTCTATGGTTTATGCAGATTTCGGTTTCTAGGAATCCTGCAAACCTTAGAACTTCGCTGGGGTTATTTTGAATCTCTAGGAATTCTTGTTGGTAGTTATAATTCCAACAAACCTCCTAGAGACTTCCTCTTGAAAAACATTAGGTTTTCTGCAGCTAGGGTTTCTAGCCTAGCCATTAGGGTTTGTGAATAATCTGCAAGCCATGAGGAACATAACTTTGGTGGAATATAGGATTGATGGATCAAACAACTTCATCTCATGGAAGTCAAGATTACACATCACTCTCGAAGAGAGTGACCTATTGAAGTTGATAGAAGCAACTCTACCAACAACAACAACTGATGAAGAGAAGGCTAAATGAAAGACATATGATGTCAAAGCTAGGAAGATAATCATCTACTCAGTAAGAGATCATCTACTACCTCACATTTCTACCTTGAATACAATTTATCTAATATATGGTGTGTTGAAGAAGATGTTTGAGAGCAAGAACACTAACATAGCTCTTACATTGAAACACCAACTTCAAAATCTCAAGATGACGAAAGATGACACCACTACTACCTTCTTCATTAAGATTTTAGAGATCATAGATCAGTTAGGTGACATTGGAGAAATCATAACAAACAGAGAGCTTGTCATGATTACTCTCAATGCTCTTCCAAGCCATTGAGAACCATTCATTCAAAGTATCAGTGGAAGAGCAGATTTACCTCAGTTTGATTGTCTATGGGCAGACTGAACTTAGGAGGAAACCAAACTTATAGCTAGAGGCATGCAAGACTCACATCATGATGAAAATCAAGCCCTTTCTTCTCATGTAAAGAAAGGAAGAATAAGAAGAATAAGTTTTAGCAAAGCATTCAATGAAAAGAAAACTTCAACAACTCCAGGTCATGAACAAAGAAAAGACATATCAAAGATTCAATGTTTCATATGTGACAAGAATGGACACATTATGAGAAATTTTCCTACCGGGAAGAAAGGAAGACAGCATGCCTCCACTGCCAATGTTGATTCAAAACCACCACAGAGGGATGAAGGAATAAAAGATGAAACAATCTTCTTCATTTCAACACTCTCAAGTACGGTTCCTACTGATAGTGATATTTGGTTGATTGACAGTGGTGCTTCCAGACACATGACTAGATATAGAGAACATCTCACTAATCTTGTAGAGAAGAGCCTCATTTGCATGTTTTAATTGGTGATAATGCCAGAGGTACTGTAAAGGGAGTTGGATCTTCTTCCTTCCAACTAGATTCTAACATACCTCTTCTAGTAAGTGAGGTACTATATGTACCTGGGATGAAAAGAAACCTTGTCTCCATTTCTGCCTTAGAGGATAAAGGCTACAAGGTTATTTTATCTGAAGGAAAAGTTCTTGAATGGCACAAGAACTCACACATGGATTCTGCTCAAGTGATTGGTGTTCGAGAAAACAGTTTGTATAGATTGACTGTCCAACCAGTACAGGCATTATTACATGATATTATAAGCTTCAGTGAGCTATGGCATAAGAGACTTTGTCATTTACATTGTAGATCCCTTCCTACTCTGGGGAAGATGGTGACAGGTCTTCCAAAGATACATATTGAGCATGATGGCATTTGCATAGGTTGTTCTCTTGGAAAGAATGTCAAGGGGTCCTTTCTGAGCAGTGATAGTAGATCCAAGGGGATCTTGGACTTGATACATACATATGGTTTTGGACCTATGTTTGTTTCTTCCTTGAGAAGATACTTGTAATATACACTATTTATCAATGATCACTCTCAGAAGAYGTGGATTTACTTCTTGAAGACCAAGGATGGAGCCCTTGCAATATTTCAAGAGTTTAAAGCTCAAGTTGAGAACCTAACCTAGAGAAAGATCAAAGTGTTGAGATCAAATACTAGAGGAGAGTACACCTCCAAGGATTTCAGTGATTTATGTATTGAGACAGGGATCAAGAGGGAGTACACTGTTCCCTATAACCCACAATAGAATGGGATTGTAGAGAGGAAGAATAGATCCATTATTGAGGCAACCAAAGTGATGATACATGATCAGAATCTACCTATGATTTTGTGGGCAGAGGCATCCATGTCAGTTGTGTACATTTAGAACAAGAGTCCTCATAATATTATGAAGAACATGAATCCTGAAGAAGCTTTCACCAGAGTGAAGCCCGAGGTTGGACACTTCAGGATATTTGGGTGTCCAGAATACATTCATGTACCCAAGGAAAAGAGGACCAAACTAGACCCATAAGGAAGAAAGGGTACATTTGTGGGGTACAATGAATCTCTGAAGGCATACCAAATCTACATCCCTGGTCAGAGACAAATAAAAGTTAGCAAATATGTCACCTTTGAGGAAGAGATAGCCTTTCGAAGATCTAGAGAATCTCAGATGGAGATTGACGACGAGAAGAAAGAAGAGACATTACCTTCTCCCCCCTCAACAGTTCAGAGGGAGACAATTACTGATCTAGTTGATCCCATAGCTCCAGTTGATGTTCCCATAGACATTATAGTAGGCTGAAAGAGGCCTGCATGGGCTCAATAGACTCTGCAAGAGGCAGAGGGACATGAAGCTCCTTGTGGTACATTCTGAGAGAGCAAGATACCACAGAGATTTTCGAGCTATGTTTCAGCTATGAGTCACATCATTAATACTAAGCCTTCTTGTCATGGAGAAGCAACAAGTCAGCAGGTTTGGAAAGATGCCATGACCGAAGAGTATCAATCCTTTATGAAGAATGATGTGTGGGATATTGTTCCGAGACCGAAAGGGAAGTCTGTAGTAACTTCCAAGTGGATCTATAAGATCAAACATGCAACTGATGGAAGCATCGATAAGTACAAAGTGAGATTCGTGGCTAGAGGATTCTCTCAGGTGGAGGGAATAAATTATGAGGAGACAGTTTATCCTATTTCCCGATACACTTCCATCTTGTTGGCAACCATATTAATCTCTATTTTTACAAGCTGCCTACAAAAGGTTTTTAAATTCTCATTATTCATCGCAACCTTTCTCATTAAACGACACCATTATCCATCGATTTCTGCGTACCTTCTTTTCAATCTCGTTTTCACGACTGCAAGCGTGAAAACTCACAGCTGGAATTCATGTTTGATTTCATCAAAGGGTTAATGTTCATATGGTTTATCATCTATTTGTCTTATTTTATCATGAACATGGTTGTTTCCATGGTTATCACCCCTTGGTCTCGAACACACCTTGGTTACATATGTATTAAACCACCACCCATTTAGCATTTGACTATTGTTAATATGGTTTTGATTTATAAAATCTTTGATCCAATTGTTTATTTGACATATAGACATTTTGATCGAATCGTGGATATGCATATGATGGTTTTCAACTGTTATGATTTTTATGTGTACCATTACACTGAGGTGTCATTCCAAGTACATCATAGTATGATGTTGTTGTATGGCCTTGATCTATACGATTTTCCTCACACGCATAGCAATTAACGTTCTTGCCTACCATTTCGAGCTCTTTTCGCATTGTGTTGGGGAAGCTCAGGGAAATGGCTCTGTGCTTGTTCTGTCAAACCCTATCGCCGAATCCCCTGTCGATTCCTTGCTGTTAGCTATGGCTCCTGTAGTGATAATTGAGCCTAACGGTGTCCAGACATTGTTATCATTTGATAATACCCGAGAAGACTTAGAGAGGAATGGCTGGCGTGTCTTTGTTGAAAAGTTCGAGGGTTTTAATTTAGCAGTCGCTCAAGAATTTGCGTTAATGTTTGATGGGTGCAGAGCTAAAATAGGAGGTGTCCAGCTTGAATTAAATGAAGGTTTTATTAGCCAAGCCACCGGTCTGCCAGCGATGGGACAAAAGTGGTTTAAAAACTCAAAGGTTGAACAAGTTCCCTGGTCATTATTGTTCACCTCAAGGAAGATTACTAGCTGTGACAGAGGTATGTCCGTTTCAGCTCTAAAACCTAGATGGCACGATCTGTTAGCTATTGTCAAACAGTTCGTTACCTGTGAGGGTAGATATGGTTTGGTTTTCTTATATCACTTGCGGTTGCTCATGAGTTTTATCGATTTTCCCCTAAACATGCCCTATTTTCTCCTTCGAAGTTTATACAAAATGGAAAAGCGTTTTAAAAGGCAAAAATATGATTCCAGCCTGTTCCACCATTGTTTGATCAAGATTATTATTGTTCATCAGTTGAAGTTAAACGGTGATTGTTGGGACGCCTTCCTGTTAAGAAATGGTTTTGCTAGTAGTGAAATAGGACAAGTTGACAAGTTTGTTGTCACAAAAACCCTCGTCGAGCCTACCATCCCTCCTTCTTCACTCTTGCCCTGCGATCCTATTTCTGATGTGAAACCCTCGACCTATCATGACACTACCCAACCTGACACTCTACCAGATTCGTATCCCAAAGGTGGTGTTAAGTCTGTTAAAAAATCCGCAAAGAAAAAGTGTAAAGGTAATATTGATATAAATTATAAGGGTAAAAGGGCTGCACGTTGGGTTTCACGATGTGCCCGAAATAAACCTAAGCCCTGTGCAGACCAAAAAGCAATTGTGTTAAGCGAGAATTCCGATTCGGAAATTGAAAGGTTTCTAACTGAAGAATATACATATTCGTATGGACTTTGCTCTGGTAAACCATATGATTATGTTACAAACCTTTCACCGTGTCTTAAAGACAACCCCGACTTCCCTGGAATCAAACTCAACAGTGAACCTACAGGTCAAATGGAAAATTCCCCACCTGTTAATACCATCACTGCTAATACACAGTCTATTCAGCCGCAATGTAACGAATGTCAGTCATGGCTTGATAGGTATTACAGAGACGTGCCTTTACTTCAGTCTCGGATCAAATCCTTGGAAGACCACGTGAATTTGCTAACAAAAGAGAATGGCAGACTTCAAACCGTAGCTCAAACCAAAGATAAACGACAAAAAACCATAGGGTCCGTTGTTTTTAAGAACGTGGAAGCAACGACTGCCATTGTGAATTCAAAAATTGTTTGATTAAGACGAATCCCTTAATCTAAGGTATGATGTTTAAAAATAATTTTAGGATGATTTTGTCTCTTTTTTAATTAGAATACATGATTTGTTTGCACAGATTACATCTAGTCTGTTTTGATTGAATGAATAAAATACGATTCTAGTTATAATTATAACTAGCTACAGAATCGTGAGATTCTGTAGCTAGTTACTAAAATTCGAATTTCCTTTTTTTATAACTAAAATACAATCTAAAATCGTTTATTCTTATGTGTTTTCAGGTACATACGATTTCTAAAGAAGATTTGAACCACTGGTGGCATCTCTCAACATGTTGTTTCTTTATGTTGTTTTAGAATAGGCTGTTAAGTAGAATCTGGGAGGTTGCATCCCCCACAATTTTTGGAACAAATTTGATGATATCCACAGGAAACGTTTTGATCCTGTAGCCTATATAAATGTATTGTTTTGTAAACTAAGAACCATCGCTGCCTGAGAGCAGAAACTATGGATTTATGATTGACAGACTTGAATGGAAGTTGATATTGATACAGCTTTAGCTTCAATATATCGTATTTTTGTTCAAGTTTTGGTCATTTTGATTTGTAATTAAATTGTGATTACTTTAGATATCATGGTTTATTATAGATTGATGTGATGGGATTTATATGATGTCCTTGTTTTGTGTCCCTCATATTATATACAACAATTACTCTGTTCAAATTTGATGATTAGAAGGTTAATCTTCTTTATTCAATGAGCAGTTATATGCAAATTTTTACAGCCAGATTTATCTTAATGTGATCATTTGTCAAATTATAAAATTGTTGTTGCTACATCTCTTACATGTTCTGTCATTAGCATTCAATCATTACTACTTCGCGTTTACGAGAAGCATTTGGAAAATCTGTTGCGGTTTACTCCATCAAACAACGAAATTGGATACTGTACACAGGACGAATAGGAGATGTGATTACAGGTTAGTTTGTTAGTTTTATTTTATTAGTTTAATTAATATAGAAAGTTCCTGTAATCTAAACACATTCTATTATTACTTTCTATTTTCAATTAGACAGTTAGCTATTTCGTTTCTTGTTAATAAAAGTTATAAAAAATCAAAAAGACTGAATGATAGTTTTGTTGTCATAAATTAATCCATATTTGAGTTTCGCAGATTTAGATTAAAATTTTCATTTTGTAAACATTATACATATATTAGAGATATAATCCTATAGATATATTTTAGAGCTATTTTATAAATATTAGTTAGTGAGCTGTAAGTATATTGTAGATTTGTATATAGCTTTCAGCTAGTGTTTTTCATTAAGTTAGTTTCTTTAGTTTTGTTTTTCACTTTCTTAGGACTTAGATCGGCTAACGAAGCCGCTAAACCTGTCGGAGTGGATTAATCCAAATGGCTTGGGTTAAGTAGATAACCCCGGACCGGATTCACTCCTCCAGTTGACAAGTGGTCAATTTCGCCCGTCAACACATCTATACAATTATTTCCCTTGCCACATCCATGGGTTGGAGACTACATCAGATGGATGTGAAGATATCCTTTCTCAATGGAGAGATTGATGAAGAAATTTACATTGAGCAACCGGATGGATTCATGATACATGAGAAGGAGTCTCATGTGTGCATGTTGAAGAAAGTCTTGTATGGACTAAAGCATGCACCGTGTGCATGGTATGAGAAGATTGATGGATACTTGATGAGTTTGGGCTTCAATAAGAGTGTTGTTGATCCCAATCTATACTACAAAATTGTTGGTGACGAGTGTCTGATTTTGGTCATATATATTGATGACTTATTCCTCACTGGTTCAAAAAGCCTTATTGTTGAATGCAAGTGTACATTAGCTTCTGAATTCGAGATGAAGGACCTTGGTATGATTCACTACTTCTTAGGACTAGAAGTGTGGCAAAGGCTGATGATATTTTCCTAAGTCAAGGAAAATACACAGTTGAAATATTGAAGAAATTCAGGATGACAGACTACAAGCCCATGCCTCCTCTCCTTCTGTCCTTAAGGGATAAAAACATCTCTTTGTTATATGATCCAAGCATAGGATCCCCCCAGCTGAGAGGTTGATTGGACTGGAAGGACGTGATTTTGATAGGGCTTCCCGAGGCTCTATTCGAAGAGTGGGAATCCTTCATTACTCTTTTATGTGAAAACTTCATTTCCCTAGATGAAGAGACCACAAACTCTCTTTGTTGGTCTAAGAACCCTGTAAATGGGTCTTATACAGTCAATCTGGGTTATAAAGCCTAGGTTGAGGACATAATCATAGTCCCCATGAATTGGTGGTGGAAAGCTCTATGGAATTTTAAAGCCCCCCCAATGCAAAATTACTTTTTGGCTTGCTATGAATAATAAATTGGTGACTTGGGACAATGCTTTAAAGAGAGGATGGTGTGGTCCTAACATATGCCCTCTTTGTAAATCAAACTCATAATCTGTTTCTCGTCTCTTCATTTCTTGTCCATATGCAGGCTAGGTCTCGAAGTTGATCAAAGATCAGCTAAAGGCCAGGTAGTCTGGAACAAGGAATCTCTAGATGATTGCTACAGGTCATGGATTCAAGACAGATCGATGTCTCTTTATGCAGGCTTACAAAGGATTATGATTTCCAACATTTGGTGGGCATGGAACAATGCCATCTTCAAGGACAAAACAATCCCTCTTGAAGTAACAACTACACTCACGCTCAATATGGTAGAAGAATTCAAGGAAGATCCGAGAGAACAAAAGACTTGAACCCCAATCCCCCCCATTGACTATGTTATTTCGTGGGGTTACTTTGATGGGGCAAGCCAAGGGCACCCGCCAAAGTGTGGTGTAGGGGTGGTCCTTTTTATCAATCACAACCACTATATCCACATTTGATATGCTCTTAGAGGCGGGACAAACAACACAATTGAACTCATTTCTCTTTGGACTCTTCTGGAGACGACTAAGGAAAATAATTTGAGTAAACTTCAAGTGCGGTGTTCGATGACTCCAAAATGGCAATTGATTGGGCAAGGGGTAATATTTCTATTCAAAACTCCAATATGCATTCTATTTTGAGAGTGATGAAGCTCAACTTCAGGGATTTTGAGTGGTTTTCCTCCCATCATATTTTGCGGGAACTCAACTCTAAGGCAGATGAACTCTCTAAAGAAGCATTACAATTGCAAAGACGAGCCTTTTGTTTCTAAGAGTTATTTCATGGAATAGAACTGGAAGCTATGGAGTTCCATTTCTGAAGCAGGCTTAACAATGTTTTTTGCGTACAATTTTGTATAGTTATTGAAAGAAAGCATACTTTTTGAAGAAAATAGTATAGATAACCAACTACTAATGTAGGATGTCAATCAACTTTGACAGAGTGTCTGTCAAGGCCTGTTTTGAAAGACTTGGAACATGAATATTTTGATATGAATATAAGTGATTTTTTTTTGTTATATATATATATATATATATATATATATATATAGTTGATTTTGTTTTTTGTTTTTTGTTTTTCGTTTTTTTTTTATTAATTTATGCTAGGGGAATCAACAACTCGCGGTTCTCGTACTCGCGTGATATGTGGTCGATACCCATTCACTACCACTATACCCCTAGGTGCGCCACATGTCAACTCCATATAAAGCATTGAAGGAATTAAACATCTCTCTATAAAACAATTACTTATTATAATGTTTTTATATGTAATTTAAAATAATTATTTTTTTAATTATTAATATAATTAAATATTATCAAAGTATTTTATAAAAAAAATTGTATTATCTTAAAAACTATTTTTATATTTTTATGGTAAAAGAAGTAATGCGGAACTTGTTAGTAATGAGTGATAAGGAGGGTTATGGAAAAAAATATCATGCCCTAGTTGCTAGTGGTATTATTTTGAAATTTCAATATGTAACTACATCTTGTGGAACAAAATTTAGTTATCTAACTGTTGTGTATCATTAACTTGTTTTCTTTTATTTAAGGAATAAGGTTTCAACTTAGTCATCTAAGTGCTCCTTGTCATTAACTTGTTTCCTTGTATTTAAGGACTACAACCTTTTAGTTAATTAGAAGTAGTTTTTGGTCATCCTCTAGGACCAAAAGGTAGTTTCAACCTAAATAGTATCTATAAAAATACCACTATCCCTTAGTATCATCACTAAAACTATAACAATAAAATCATGTACTTTCAAATAACATTTAGCATAACCCCACACATAAAACTAAATATGAAACATTTTATAATGTTTTTAAATTTATTGAAATCTACATATTTTAATTTAATTATATTTATTGTTTTTAATCAAAGAAAGTGTTGTTTTCATATATTCAATAAAATATTTTTTAAGAAAATTCAATAAAATATTTTTTGTTTAATAAAATTATATGTATCAAATCTATAGTTTACACAATTATATTGCAAGTAAAGGTTTTTAGGATCTAATTAAATTTATTTATTTGATTAGAATATGTAATTTTATTATTTGGATAGTTTATTTTAATAATTATTTTGATAGTCATTTCTAATTGATGTTATCTAACTCTTCTATTTTTCGGTGTAGGGAATCACAATTTTATGTTGTTTAAATTGCATTTTTTAATATAGAAATGGATTGTTGAAAAACCCATAAAACAACCACTCAAATCTAATTTACCAAATTTAAATAAAAACAAATTAAAACAAAAACAAATAATTAATTCATTATCCAATTCAATTCATAAAATAAATAATACAAAATAAATTATAATGAAGAAAGATTATTATAAAATTGATTAATTTAATATTTTAACCATCATCCATATTCCTACTTACATTGACTAAATTGAATATTAACCTTATTTATAAATTTGTGTGAACTTAACCTAAAACATTTTAGGTCAACAGCCCTAGTGTCCAGCTTACATATAAATACATCCGAAGACCCCGTATTCCACTCAATACCCGAGAGTCGTCTGGCTTTTAGAGATCAGAGGATTTTTCGTTGATTTTCATCATCTTGCCTTTACACTTTTCATGGATTAGAAGGCACGATTTTACAAGTAGTGGGATCCTTCGTACATAACGGTAAAGAAAGTTTGTGGAAACTTGTCGATTCTGTTTGGAATTTGGTTGATTTCCATCATCTTGTTGGTAGTCAATCGGCCTTAAAAGATTTTCGTGATTTTGCCTTTAGACTTTTCATTGACTGGAGTGTGGGACTGAAAGAATGATGAGTTAGACTGCGGTGTTTAGATTTCATTGGTGCCGGAGGATTTTACGTTTACCCGGCAGCGTTACGTTTGAATTTATCAATACTACTCGGCGCGTAATAAATTTAGAGTTTAAAGACAAATTTATATAAAACCATGATTAACTGCGTGATCACCGCGAGAATAGTTAATTGAATAAGTAATAAATTCTTCATTATTTACATCGAATAAATTTTTGAATCGAATCCGGAATTTCTTTACAAAATTTGTCAGTTGTAAAGTTTCCATTTAAAGTCAATAGATGTCCGGAAAATTAGCCGACGGAATTACCTTACAAAATTTGTCCATTCATAAATTTTCTATTTAAAGTCAATAGATGTCCGGAAAATTAGCCCGGGCTTCCTCACTTTCCATTTAAAGTCAATAGATGTCCGGAAAATTAGCCCACCGGAATTTCTTCACAAAATTTGTCCAGTTTTAAAATTTCCATTCCGGAAAATTAGCCAAACAATGTAGGGCTTAAGAGTCAGAGGTCGAAAAATGCTTTTGATTAAACATATCGAAGTGCGGTATTCTTTTGATTAATCTAATGGAAGAAAGGTATTCTTTTGATTAATTTAATGGAAGTGCCGTACGTTGCTTTGGAAAGCTAGCCCGCCAGAGGAATTTACAAGATTTCGTTAGATTTCGTTTGGATTTACATTTTAATTTCTGATTAATTTAATGGAATTGCCGTAGCTAGCCCGCACTAAATTTATATAAATAAACGAAGAAACTCCAACCATTCCCATTCTGTCTCA
>JASDQU010309125.1:207145-223500 GCA_032191745.1 Picea mariana
AACCTTTCATGATACCATTTTCATAATTAAATATGGGTTAAACCTTATTATTTTCCAAATCATTTATTTTAGTATTAAAAGGGAATTTGTGATTAAATATTAGAAAATTGACATGTTTTCATATATATCTCGAAAATGTGTGAGATTTATCTTGTGTAGGAATATGTGAAGGATTAATTCAAAAAGACTTCTCAAATACTTCCTCCACCATTTCAATATTTGAGGAGATAATTCAATCCTATTCCAAGGAGAAGATCATGGATATTTGTTGTCATATCTTATCCAAGATATATGAGAGATATGTGTGAGGATTTGAAGGGATAATATTTTGTAATAATGGGAAATTGGTTGAGGGAAAAGTGAATCTGTAATTATGAGATGTTTATCTTCTTTTCAAATATCTCATCTATAAAAGAGAGTGCCCTCTCTTTAGGAGAGGATAATTATTATTATGTAGATTAAGGGAATTGTTATGAGATAGGTTCTTGAGGAGAATTGTTATGATGTAGATTGGATTCATGAAGAGACTCCTTTTATAAACCTACCTTTTGAAGATTAATGCAAGTTTGGATTCAGTGATTTTGTCCCTCTTAGAAGTTATCATATGTTGATCTAAAAGCTTACATGTTGGCATTGGAAAGGGCCACCGATCCAGCTTGGTAAGCTTATTGTAAATTGTTAGTGTAGATTTTCATTTCATGTATTTGTTATTTTGATTTCATGTTTTTTTTTTTTTTGAATTTGTTGCAAAGTGTGGTAATGCAAGAATAGTTGGATCTCCATATTTCACCATACATGAGCTTTAATGGAGCATCCCACTTGTTAGTTTAATTTCTCTAGGAGATAGAATCAAAGTTCATCTTTTCTTTTCATGAGCCATCAATGAACATGTCCATCACTTGAGAAAGAGCTTTTGCTTGTTTATGAGTTTTTCTTTCCAACTTTCGAATTGTGTGAAGATTGTTATTTTTAAAAGTGTGTTGGTTTCTAAATGGTTTTCTTATCTAAGCTATGCTAAACAGACATAGGAACCTATCTGATATCGGCACATATAGTGCATCAAATCTACTGATTACGAATACTGGTTGATAATTTATGTTTGGTAATATATTATGCATATAATTACAACAATAACCAGACATGTGAGATAGAGAATATATACAAATTGACCACAAGACAACAAGATTACATTAATCCTACAACAGATGGGAATTTAAGTTGGCAAAGCAACAATGCATGCTCATCAGACTCAGAGGAAGAACTGGAGAACTGGCAGAACAATATGTATGAAGTATATGCGCGGTGATGTGCTAGATTGACCAGAGAAGTTTGTTGGATTGGCACAACAGTAAGTAATTTTCTCACCTTTGATGGTTTGAATCACTTAGAAAATTTCTTACTGGAATTTGAAGAAATTTGATGTAGGAGCATCACTCCACGTCATCAAGCGCCATCTAGCTAGCATGTCAAGTGCACATTCAATGGAAGGAGAGAGGTGCAGCCATCTTATTTTTCAAAATTTGAAAATTGCCTTAAATGGTTGTAAGGCTGAGATCTAGATCCAATTTGGACTAGACATCCATTCAATGTAATTGAATGAAAATTAATGAGAGTTGGTGAGATGGAGGGAGGAGCTCGAGGAGCCCCTCTTTGTAAAAAGATATTATTTTTTTTTTTTAGGAGGCAGAAGTAAGGAAGAGAAGGAGAGAATAGGAAGATAGGGAGAAGAGAGGAAGCCGTTACTCTGTTGCAGTCTGAGCTCACATTGCAAAGAGGCTTTTCATATTAATACAATCAAAGTAGTTTTTCCTGGATATGTGTTTTCTATGTGTTTATGGGTCTTTTATGAATGTTGTTTGTTCATTGATGCTGTAGATGTATGTTAAGTTCCATCTGTAGGGATAGATAGATTTTCCTACCTGAGAGTTCTTTGATTTCAGGTTTGGGTTCTTTGTGGCTTCATGAAAGAGGTTCCATGACAGAATATTGCGGGTTCTGTAAGATAGTGCAAGGAGTGCACTTCTAAATTTTGCGGAATTTTAGACAAAGACGTGCTAGGAGGGAACACCATTTGAAGTCATTGACTCAAGGAGGAGACCTCATGGTTAATGAATACCTTAGAGGTAAGACTATGCAGAGGAAGGCACAGAGATAACAGAATCACATAAGGTTATCTGGAATCTCTTCCAGGAGGGCATTGAGCAAGTGCATAGAGTGCATAGGAGAACTCTATTTTGAGTTCAGAGAGAAGACAGAGTCACTGAGGATTCTGGAGAACTCTGCCAAGTGAGAATTGAGTTGGTGCAAGTGTGCAGAGAAGGAACTCTTGTTTGGGTTCATAGAAGAGAAGTGTCAAGGAGAGACACTCACAGAGTTACTGAATACTCTGTTAAGCTTAGCAAGGAGGGCTTGAGTAGGAAGTTGTCAGAGGGAAATTACATCCCTTCAAGGAGAGAAAGGGACATAGACACTTTGAGGTTAGAGCCTTAGATAAGCTCAATATGGATAGCACAGTTGTGTGCAGGGACCTACAAGGAGTGCAAAGGTGGAAAAACCCTTTGAGGTTTCAGAGTGAACAAAGCTCAAGAGGGACAACATTCCTAGAACACAATGTTATCCATAAATTTGGTCATTGTGATGATGTCATGATGATGTTATGATAATGGAAAATCAAGCTCTTTACCAAGAACACTTTCCTGAGAAAAGTTACAGTTGTCTTCTTCCAGAATTCACACTTTGAAGAATGTTCGCAGGCTACTTATATATTCACCTGCAAGAATGCCTATTTCTCGAAGGCTGCTTTAAGCTGGGGTGCGAACTTCTCGCACTGTACTCATTACTAGGGTGAAAACATGCTCTTAAAGGGGAAAAAGATAATAATCTCGAACCTTCTAGAAGGGAATCTTCTAGAAGGGTGAGTTGGCTTTCGAGTGGTTATTCAAGTACTGTCATTCCAGATATCTCGGGATCATTCCCTATCCAAGTAACTAATCTATCTCTTCCTATATATTGAGAAGATTGCTCATGGAAAGGGTTAAGTTAAGCAAGTAGCAAGTTATCAAGAGATTTATTAGAGAATCAGTGCAAGACTGTATGGAGGACTGATGCTACAGTAGCTAGAGACAACAACAAGGTCATCACAAGTAGTTGATTTTCTTCATGCATGAGCAAGTGTGTGTGTCAGATCTAGAAGCCATTGAAAGGAGACCTATGACATCAAGGCTCAGGTTGTAAGTTTCACTTTCAATTAATTTAATACAGCAATATGTCCCTTTCCCATAAAGATGATGTCACTTTATTACATAATTCCTTGATCATATGTATAGACTAGTCATTGAATAAGTTAATCTTCCTTTACTTCGATTGGTTCGTTTTGTTGTGATCTGGACGGGACGAGAGCATTGGAGCGAAGCTTGGAACAACATAGATCTAAGGAAAGAGTTCATAAGGTATGTCCATAACCCTTATCTCTTAGTTCATTCAATAGGCTAGATCTAGGGAAAGTGTATTATTCTGTCTTGTTTTGTTCTAGATACCAGGTGGATCTAGGGAGATCGGATTGTGTCCGCACTCATGGATTTATCCTATAACAAAATTGGTGACTCCACTGGGGATCTATCCCTTTTTTATTTTTGGTTTTTGAACTTTCTGTGGCCATTTTCTCTGTTTGCATTTTTCTTTTGATTTGTCTATCTCTGAGTCCTCATGATACCCTGAGAGACCTTCTGGGTCTATAAGCCAGATTGATTTTTACTTGCTTTTTCAAAATTTTCATTAGTTTCAGGGATTCTCGCACTGTGTCCATTTGCAGCCTGCGAGAACTTTGACAGTTCGCACTATGCATATACATTTCAGTGTGGATAGTTCGCATGCTGCATCAAAGTGGCCTGTGAGAACTATAGTTTCTCGCACTTTGTTCCACACTGGCTTGTGAACAGTTTTTTGAAATTTTTGAATTTAAATTTTGACTCTGTCAATAGTTCATATATGTTGATTTAGACCTCTTTGGCTTGTTGAATCAGTGAATTACATATCTTTTTCTATAATTGGCTTGCTGGAACTGATCTAGGTTTTCTAGGTGTTTTCTTGCCTTTGAAGCTTGACTTTCATTTCTTAGCTCTTGTTGGCATTTTCATTCTCTCTTACTTCTAGAGTTGAGTGTATCTGACTGGCTGAGAACCAGGGATTGGTTGAGAGTTGAGTGTTTGGTGTTTCTCTTGTAATTGTTGGTTCAAAAGGATAAATTTTTCATTTACATTGAGAAGCTCCTTGGTTTGCTTTTGTTTTTGATTTCATTGAAAGTATTGGATTGGGTTGTTTGTTTGAGTCTTTATAATTTGGTTTTCTTTTCTCACTAATTAGAGTTCTTGTTGGAAAGTGAATTGCATGTTTTCTTTCAAGTTTTTGTTTTTTGCCTTTTGGAAAAAACATTGAAATTAAAGTTTTAAGAGTATTGAAGTGTTGAAAAAGACATATGCAACTTGCTCATTGACATATGATTATTTACAACGACATCTAAAAGGAAATTGAACATTGCATTTGCATTGTAGTATTGAGATTGATTCAGAAGTTGTTCTCTCTCTCCCATAACTAGGATTCATTGAATGAAAAGAATTATATTTCATCATATCCTTGCATTATTTGGGTCAGAGTCACACATCATGAGTTTCTTTTCCGTTACCTTTGAGTAAACAACAACCTGTAAAAACATTATGTAATATTAAAATCGATCTAGTAACTTTTTTCTAGGGCTCTTTTACACCAACATTTAGCTAGGCTAGTGCTTTGGAGTAGGAAGAGAGACACACTCTCCAAAATCTCAAAAACAAACAATAGCATCTTGAGACTAGGGAGTGTTAAATTCCATTGGCAACATATTGTCCTGGGAAGCCCTTCTAACACAAGGGTCAAGCATTAGGTCACATTGGTGTTGGCAGAGTTACTAACCCTGCTTTGTTGACATCAGTGTAGATATTGCACGTATTACGGGGTCACTCCGAGATATACCCACAATTATGAGTGGAATCCTTTGAGTAGATTTCGGGCTAGATACCCTACCTTTGCATGTGGATCGGACTGACAACTATTTCCCCAGGTTGTACTGTTGTTTGTGGTGACCTTAGTGGCTTATCTCTCTAGGTTCTTACCCAAGGTGACTGTTGAGGGTAAAATCTTCACAGTACGTGGAATCGACGTTGATCAAACTCACTCGGGCTCCTTGGAGGGTATACCCACAATTATGTGTGGGAGCTTGCACCAGGGCATAAGTCTGTTAAGCAGGTCGTCAACGTAACTTTTCCATCTTAGACTCGCCCCTTCTCATCTCGTTGTTGCGACGTTGGATTTCATCACCAACTAGTGGCTTCGATATTCGAAGGTATTGTTTGCTTGGTGATTGCTTCTAGATTTTGTTACTAGGGTGTGTTGTTTGTTTCTAGAAGATTGACCATAGGATTTTCATTGGGGAGTTGGTTACTTGTTTACAATTTCTCCCCCACGACGTTCACGTAGGATGCAATGTTTGTCCCCGGAACATCCGAAAACTTCACAACCTTTGCATACGACAACACCTGAGGGTACCCCTGAGGACTCTCCTCGTCCAGGTGAAATTCCCCTTGTTACTCTACCTCACGTGGACATAAGTGACGTCCCAAAATTTTTTACACCACCTCCACAAGTAGCATCCACTGATCCTCTTACTGATTTTCGAATCACCAATACTATAGAGGACTATCACATTCGTCGTGGTGAACGACCTGTTGGACGATTAAATCCTTCTGAAGAAACCATTGTTTCATCCTCTGAATCAACTGTTGGGCCTTCTCACGGTGTAGTAGGCCAAGATCCTTTTTGGTCGGGTGATTTCCGACGAGTCTTGTTTGGTACTGAGTCATCCCCTGGATATGAAATCAACCCTCCTGTGTCTCCTGAACCAGAGACTACACCAGAGACTACCACTTATCATTTTGTTCTCCCTCCTGAGATGGCCCATCTCGCAAATACTACGAGTGTTCAAAACGAGATTCTTGCCACTACTCTTGCCCCTATTAATACCTAGCGAACTCCTGAGGTTAATCCGAATTTACCTCCTGGTTACCATGCGTTGAATCCTTTGTTGAATGTTCCCCATCCAACACCTCCACAAACTCCACCTGGTTCTCCAGGTGGTCCTCAGTTTCCTGGGCATCCTATTCCCGGTTTCATCCCGACACTCCCTCAGTTTCCTACTGGTAATCCTAATACTAGTAGTATTATCCCGACTGTTGCATCAAACTTGCACAATCCTTTTGGTGGACAAGGTGGTATGTTTCCTTTTCCTTTTCCCGAACATAACACAGTTACTACACAACCCACGGTTGGTACACAACTTCCGGGTGGAGCTGTCCCTTTGATAGGGGGGCCAACCTCACCTTTAGGACAAAACATACCTGCGGCATTGGCCCAGTATTGGAATCAACTTATGCAGAACCTTCCTCAAAATGGTGGGGGGCAGCAAGCTGTCCCTACTATAGGCCAACCTTATCCAGGTGTGACTAATCCTATTTGGGGTTCAGGTCAGACTACTCAACCTCAAACTCAAAGTCAAAATCCTTGGGGCTACTACCCTATCCAACCACCACCAAATCAGCCAGGATCTTCCCTCTGGGGGCAGACTGCATACGGTCCCACTGGTCTACCGATGGGGCCTCCACCCCAAAGTCACCAGTATCCACAAGTGAATCGGCAATTGCCTTTTCTTGCTACTCTGAATCTGCCAGATTTGTCTAGGATTCTTAATGACCTTATTTGTCACTCTCCCCAATGGCCTTCTATTCCTGCAAAGCTTCCATTGGATATTCCAAAATTCGATGGGAAGGTGGGAGAGGACCCAAATAATCATGTCATGACTTTCCATTTGTGGTGTTCGTCCAACTCGTTGATGGACGACTCCATTCGATTGCATCTTTTTCAACGAAATCTTACAGCTACTGCTGCGAAGTGGTACATTGAATTACCACAAGGTTTCTTTTCCGATTTTAACACCCTTGCAATGGCATTTCTAACACACTACTAGTTACCAATTCGATACGATACCGGAACCGAGATTTTAAGGTCCTTCAAACAAAGCTCGGGCACTATATATCTGATCATATTCATGAGTGGCGACGGAGGAGACGTCTCATTAAACTTGAGCTTCCTGATCAGTTACTGACCAAATGGTTTACCAAGTCTTTTGTAAACAAAATTGGTAAAGACATTGCTATGGGCGGTGTTGTCACAGAAGAGCAGGCTATTAGTTGTGTTCAGTACCTTGATCTCGTTTATTCGCAAACGGGAACATTGTATGATTTACTACTTGATTTACCTCGTCCTGGTACTTCCACTACTTCTACTACTTCGGCTTCCTCAAATGCAGCTGATGGTGTGATTGGTTCCACTCATAGCCACTCCCATTCTGTTTCAACTACAACCCCGAAATCCAATTCTTCTAATGTGCAAAGTCCTCCGTCTCCTGCTCCTCCTGCCGGTAAAACCTCTGAAGTGAACATTGTTCAATCTACACCAGCTGGTAAGAATAAGTCTAGAAAAGGGAGAGGCAAGAATAAGGAGGGTAAAAACAATAATCCGAATGAGCAAACCAAATCTCCTCCTGTTGATGACCGGGATAAGCACAAACCACGCTACTCGTGCCTTATCTGTGGTGACGATCACTACACGAAGGATTGTCCGAGACGTGCCGAGGTTAACAAGTTCCTTCAAGGGACACCCAAGCCCTCTATGTCGGCAGTCTTGTCTCAACCCTTCCCGTCTCAACAACAGGCTTCGTTGGTCATCCATGACCAACCTTCTACTTCTACATCTTCTTATGTTTTGATGTGCACCGGTGATTCCAAGAAAAACAATGTTGTGCTCGCCACTAGAGCTAAAGACTATACTCCTTCTAAGGAGAAGGTTGACGACTTACCTCCTGATTTGGTACATCTCTCTCCACCGAATCCACCCACGAACGGTCCTCTTCATCTCGAACAACCGAGCCTTGATACAGTTATACGACCACCCCCAAAAGGTGTCATTAAGAAGTCGACATTCAATCCTCATGCTCGGGCAGCCCATAACTATAGCATTGTCGAAGATCTGGCCCAAGCACCTTCAACGATGTCTGCCCTGGAAGTCCTTCAGTTTTTTCCTGCACAACGAAGGGTGTTGTTGAAAGCTATAGGTGGAATTGATCCAACAGATGAGAATCTGATAGTCTTTAACTTGGAATATCATATTCCAAGGTTACCCCCACAGCCTGCATTTCAAATCCAAGTTGTGGTCTCCGACAAGAGTATTTGTCGGACTGTTGTTGACGAGGGTGCCTCTACGTGCGTAATGTATTTTTCTTGTTCGAAAGCCATTAGCTCTCCCTCATTAAATGAATCACAAAACACTTTGCGAGCCTTCAATGGCTCTGGTTTTAAACCTTATGGTGTTCTACCTTTGTTTCCTGTCACTCTGGAAGGTAAGACCATCCAGGTGGAAGTGGAAGTTTTCGATACTCCTCTAGATTATAATCTTCTACTTGATCGAAGCTAGGTCGATTCTATGCGTGCTGTCGTGTCAACCCTTTTCCGTGTCTTACGATTTCCTCACCAGGGAAAAGTGGTTACTGTCGATCAACTTGCTTTCTTTAATGCCGATACTCGCACGGGCGGCATGCCATTCATAGCCAACACCCCTCCGGGTTATGAGAATGTTGGTGTTGGTCTTTTAAAAGACTCGTCGTTAATGGGTACTTTCCCCATACCACCACCACCCAATATTCCAAGCCCGTCAGTTGCTTCCATTAATATGATCTCTATTGTACCTGATGAACTTCCTGTGTCTGTTGACCCTTGGATAGTCCCTGATCTTGGAGATCATGTTCGTTTCGGCAATGTAATGCTGTTAAGTCTGGTTGAGTCCGCTTATCAAGCCATTCAATCGGCATCCCTTACTTTTTCTTCTTTTGACAAGTTGTCTTCCGATCCTTTCCATGTCATCTTTCCCACTGACGAGATGATCATCTCCATCATGGAATACACCCCTTGGAACGATGGGCATCATCGTTCCATTTTGTTTCTGGAACAACAAACTCTTGAGAATTATCAGCGGATTTCGACTCCGTCGACCGTTGTTGTTATATCCACGGTTTCCCAATCTACACGAGATGTGTTTGCAGAAGGGAACCTTAGTAACATTTCACCCATGATGCCCATAGATATTTCAATGAAACCTGGGATAGTTGAGAATGTTCATATTGGAGCTTCGTGTTCTCCTGAAGAAATTGTCACTTATACTTCATTGTTCAAAGAATTTCGTGACATCTTTGCATGGAGTTACGAAGAGATGCCGGGTATTGACCCTGCTATCGTCGTTCATGAGATTAAGACATACCTCGGGGCTAAACCAGTCTAGAAACGCCTCCATCCTGTCCATCCACGTAAAGCGGCAGCTATTAAACTCGAAGTTGAAAAACTTCTTAAAGCTGGTTTTATTTACCCCATGGAATTGACAGAGTGGGTTTCCAACCCCGTACCGATTGATAAGAAGGGTGGTAGTATACGCGTTTGTGTTGATTATTGGGATATCAACAAAGCTTGTCCAAAGGACAATTTTCAAACCCCTTTCATTGACCAAATCATTGATGACTGTGCCGATAGTGAAATATTTTCCCTCATGGATGGATTTTCTGGCTATAATCAAATCAATATCGCTCCTGAGGACCAACATAAAACAACTTTTATTTGTCCTTGGGGTACTTTTTCTTATATAAAACTCCCTTTCGGTCTAAAGAACGTAGGTGCTACGTTCCAACATGCTATGTCTTACGCATTTCACGATATCAAGCATATTGTTCAACCTTATTTGGACGATTTGCCGGCTCATTCTTTACGTCGAGTCGATCACCCTACTCATCTCCGAGCAATTTTTGTTCGTTGCCGATTCTATCGCATTCACCTGAATCCTGATAAATGTGTCTTTTGTGTAGAATCAGGCCGTCTCCTCGGTTTCATTGTTTCATGCCATGGGATCCGAGTAGATCCTATCAAGGTCGAGGCGATTCTTAATCTCCCTCCTCCTTCTTCTTTGTGTCAGTTACAAAGTTTGCAGGGGAAAGCAAACTTTCTTCGTCGTTTCATCCCAAATTACGCCGAGATTACTCGAGGTTTCACACGTCTTCTAAAGAAAGATTCAGAGTTTGTCTGGGATAAGGTTGCCAACAACGCTTTTGAAACTTTAAAGTTATCCCTCACAAAAGCTCCTCTTCTTTTTCCTTCGGATTATAGTCGAGATTACTTTCTTTATCTAGCTGCGTCCGAGTATACTATCGGCATGGTCCTCATTCAAGAGGATGATAACCACGATGAACATGTTATTTATTACTTGAGTAGAAGTTTATCATCCACGGAAATCAAGTACCAACATGTTGAAAAGCTGGCCTTGGCTGCTGTCCAAGCAGTCCAACGTTTCCGTCATTATATTCTCTCCAGGAAGACTACAGTGATTTCACACTGTAACCCCATGCAACACATATTGACCCGTCAATTGCTGGGGGGCAAGTACTCCAAGTGGATTGTTATTCTCTAGGAGTTCAATTTGGAATTCGATCGCGCCACGTCGAAGAAATCTCTAGTTTTCGCTGAGTTAATTTGTGATTTTCCCCACACTGCCACAGAAAAGGTAGCAGTCGATTCGTTACCTGACGATTCACTTTTCCTTATCAGTACTGACGATATTTGGTACGGAGATATCATTATATATCTCCAAAATCAAACTTTTCGGCATGCTTTGTCCAGTAATGAACAACGTCGTGTCCGTTATCAAGCACGTCATTATATTATCCTCAGCGATACTCTTTACCATCGCGGCATTGATTCTATCTTTCAGAATTGTTTGACTTTTGATGAAGCTGAGAAAGCTTTGAATGACTGCCATTCAGGAGCATGTGGTGGTCATATTTCTGGGTATGCTACTGCCCAGAAGATCTTACATGCAGGTTACTTTTGGCCTTCCCTATTCACTGACTGCATTACTGTTGTTCAGAAGTGTCATGCCTGCCAGACTTATAATCAGAAGATTCGATCGCATCCTACTCCCCTTCATCCTGTAGTCTTAGTAGGTTCTTTTGCTAAATGGGGCATTGATTTCATGACATGTCACCCTCACTCGGCCGGGGGGCATGGTTACATTATTGTAGATGTTGATTATTTCACAAAGTGGACCAAGGCGATGCCGACATTCGACAATACTGGGAAGACTGCAACCTTATTCCTTTTCAACCATGTCATCACTCATTTTGGTGTTCCTCCAGCTATCGTTACTGATCATGGTATTCATTTTAGGAATTATATGATGTCTGAACTTACAGAGAAGTTGGGCCTTCGTCATGATAGCTCAACACCCTATTATCCATAGGCCAATGGCCAGGTCGAAGCCATCAATAAGGTTCTTATAACTATGATTCGTCGGATGATAGGAATCCATAAAACCAGTTGGCACACAATGTTATTTTTAGCATTGTGGGCATATTAGACATCTGTTAAGTCTGCCACGGGATTCACACCTTTTCGATTTGTTTATGGCATGGAAGCCATTTTGCCAATAGAATGTGAGATACCATCTTTGAAGCTAGCTGTAGAGCTCTTACCTAATACTTCTATCGAAGAGGAACGTCTTTTGTATTTAATGCGATTAGACGAGACTCGCCGTGACGCTACTCTTGTAATAGAAGCCCAGAAAAAATGTGTTAAGGCACAGTATGACAATCATGTCAAACCTCGTGTCTTCTCTGAAGGAGATCTTGTTCTTCTTTATGAACAAGATAAAGATGTCCTAGGAGCTGGGAAATTTGAACCAATGTGGCGTGGGCCTTACATTGTTAGCAAAGTTTTGGAAAAAGGAGCGTATGAGCTAGTGGAATATGATGGTGTGCCTTTGAGTGAACCCAGGAATGGGTTGTACTTGAAGAAGTACTACGCATGAGTCATTTGTGCATGAGTACTTGTATTTTTATGTATCATACTGTGTGTGTGTTACTTTAGTTTTTCTTTTGACGTTATCTGATCTCTACCCTTACGTGACATTGTGTTTGATTGTCAGATGTCAGAGTATTCGCTTCCTTATATTGGCTTCGCCGATGGTGCTAGTCGTAGTACTCGGAACCTAGCTTCCGCTGCTTGGGAAATCTATGCCCCGACGAACGAACTCATATCTCTACAAGGTATATGTCTTGGCCGAGAAACCAACAATATTGCAGAGTATAGCGCCGTGGTTGAATTATTGGTTGATGCTGTCTCTCTCTGAATTCATTATTTGATTGTTCAACTTGACTCGCAGTTGATAGTACTACAGCTCAGTAATGTATATTCTATTTGAAGTCCTACTTTATTAAGGATATATTTGCAGATTCGCCTCTTGGAAAGACATTTTGATTACATAGAATATCAACACATTCCGAGAAGTCTTAATACATTGACAGATGCTTTAGCTGATTATGTATTGGACAGGCATTTAAATAACTTATAAAATCAAACACATTAGACTGAACACAAATTGTAAAGTAAGTCGGTAGATCCCATGTATATATAACGATCAAAGTTTGTTTTTACAAAATGTGTCTGAAGACCAAAATATCAAAAAATGAAGCTCCTGGCTTCTACAAAAAAGTGACATCACTAATGATGTTCATGATAGCACGCTAAGGTCCTAGCAACTCTACGGAGCAAACGACCCATAGAGGCAGAGGCTCCCACGGTGTGACGCTGATCGCGTCGTGGGATATCCTCCAGAGGCATCTCCGGAACATCGACCATCAGACCCTCTAAGTTTTGCTCCACTGTAAGATAGTCCTCAGCATACTGGGGGAATGGAACTGCTGCCTCTCCTCGACGCTGGATAGGAGAACTACCAGCTGGTCTATATGCCCCAACATCTGTGTTATCAACAAGATTTTGGTGTTAGTCTTCGGATAAAACCATAAAACCAAAAACATTTAATATGATGAAAATACAAAAACATCTAAAAAGTTAAAAAGTTGGTGTACTTCTTACCAATATCTCCCCACTGTGCGTCTTCAGGAAGGGCAAGGTCAGGATCACCGTGAAATTCCAAACTAGCATACGCATAATCCTCTATCATCAAAACCTGGCCTTGGAGCCAATCGAAAAAGCGATCGTCATACCTGACGATCGGTCCTATCACATGTCTAGCCATGAGTTGGCACCATCGTAACATCTATGGATCCCTGGGACTCGGAAAGTGCCAATCAGCCTGAAGCCTATACACTGGAACCCTCTCACAGAAGAAGGACACTAGCAGTGATCCATAACCAAACTTCTTTAGATTTCCACGCCTGCATTTGGTTAGTTGTTTCTTGAGGTTGCGTAACACTGCGTCAGCCCAGTTGAAGACTCGAGGTGCAACACACTCGAGGGCATACTGAAAATAGCTCTGTAGAGCCATATGTGGGGCAGCACTTCCTGCCATCCAAGCTATAGTAAAGAGAATGGTACGGAGAGTTATATCATTCACTCCCCAAATGGCCACTTTCCCTTTTTTTCGTTCATCCTCTGGTATGCAATACTCTCGGCAATACTCACTCATTTTCATACCACCCCTGCAGTTACCAGTCAAACTAACATAAGAACCCTGTCTTGACAATCCATTCAGGAAATAGATATCCATAATATCAATCGTCAATGTGTGAGCACCGACATTAAAAACCTGCTGATCCGGATCCCACATCCGGACTAAATGTTCCAACAATCGAACTTGGGCTCTCATGCCCGGTATGCGGAAATACTTTAGGAGACCGCAATCTCTTAAAGCGGCGATAGTTTGAGGGTGATTTTCGGTGGTTGCATTATCATCCTCGTGTTCCCTTTCCCTCCATTCGAGCACCATTGTGATAGCTATTAACCTGCATGGTAACCATGTGAATATAGTTAATGATTTAAAACATGAGAAAAATTGGTTTTATTGGCTAAATGTTATAAAAAAATTTGGGCTCTGCGCTGTTCGCAGGTGGCTTATAATGCACAGTGCAAACTTCTCACACTGTAGCTCAATCCCACCTACGAGAATGAAAACTTCTCGCAGGCCCCATATGGGAATCCTGCGAGAATCCTCATTCACGCATAGGTTTTCAAAAACTACCTCAAAACTTGAAATTTAGCCACTAAAATCATGAAATTAAACCATTAAAAGCTAGAGAAAGGAGAACTCACCAATCTGATCTAGACGGTTCATGGAATGATTGCCTGAAGCTCCTGAAAATTGACGATGAAGATTGGAGGTAAAATGGAAGTTTTTTGCACTACAATGGTAAATGGGTAAAACAATATGGTAAAAACAGATGGTAAAATTGTTTTATTTACTTTTTACCATGATAAAAGTGGGGTTTTTATATTTATTCACTATTTTACCCTAATTTCTAATACAAAAGTGAGTAAAATGACTTGCAGGTACTCAATGCAGATGATTATGGACAAAAACATTTTGCGATATGATGTGTTTTGTTTGTTTCCTATGGTTTTTCAAGTGCCTTTTTATCCATTCTTGCACTTGCAATAAACTTGAGAACATGATCGAGCGTTGTTTTATCTCTTTTCTGGGCTCGCTGAGGTTACATGAAAAAGGAACCCCCCTGGAGTTAACTTTAATCTCTTTTCAGGACTCCCTAAATATGAAAAGATTGCCAAGTGATCTTGCTCTTTTCACACTCGTTAAAGTATTTGAAGTTACATGTCCTTCGAGCGATAGTTTAACCCTTTTTCAGTCTTGTTGGACTATTGTACAGAAAAGGCACTGAGAGAGTTCTCTTTTAAGTGTTTTTAAAAACTCTATAATCATGAAAAACCTTCGATTTTGCTATCTCTAGACTCGTTAAACAAACATTGACTGACCCGTAATGGGACCGAACCACTCCTTCTTAGGGTTCGTTAAAAATNTGTGATCCTCTTCAAGCTTGCATAAAAATATAGAGGTACTTTCCAAAAATGGTGGGGGAAAATTTGGGAAAGGGATATGTTTCATCTTTATGTTAATTGGCAGTAAGTGTCGCTCTTGAACATGACACCCCCTATTCATCATTTGAAACCGGTTTGGGAAATCCATTCATCTCTCATTTGATTCAATAACAAGGTCTTTCCATGTGCTATCTTTGAGTCAATGCTGCCACATCATTGGTCGCGTCATCTATATGTTCAAGAGCAGTCCAAACCTATATTGAGTTGGCCATCTGCAGTTGTACTTTCACTCTGTGTCGGCCTTCCCTGTGTCCAAAATCCAATTGTCACATGCTCTGTTTCACTTTCAAACTCTGTTACTCATTTCGTGTCACTGATGTGGGATACATCAAGGCCCTCATATGACAAGTCTTGTTCTGTCGACTTCAGCACATTATCTGGAATCAAGACTTAGAAATTATTTAGTACCTTGAAGCTTGCATGCCTCAATGGCAAGTTTCTCGCTTTCGACAATGGCTTTACATCATTGACCCCTGATCGAGAGATTCCATTGAGTGTTCGACATCAACTCATTTATTAACAGTCGATGGATTGTACTATCGTACCTTGGGAGTCATTGACATCAATGGTGATTTCTCTTGCACTTGTTAACGGTATACATAAATGACCGGTAATCAAGTGGTTTCTACCATGTTCGACTTCGACACATGTAATCACATGGTTAGATTCATACTTTTGGGCGATGAGATTGAAGACCCTAGATATTATCCATGTGATCCAGGTTGCTATGGAGTATGTATATTTTGCAACACATAGATCCACTGTGTATGTTTCATGGCTATGTCGTCTTGATTTAAAATTTGTCACACAGATCCACAGTGTATTCAGGTGGCTGTGTTATATAATGACGGCATGGATCCACAGTGTATGATTGGTGGCCATGACCTTGGTTTACGATGTCATCAGTATATGATATGAGTATGGAAATGCCTACCTCGAATTCGATATACATAATATTTTGCTGATGCTTGGATGTTTGTAGGTCTCTGATTAGATGTGCTTTTGGTTCTTGACACACACATGCAGCCTACAAAGTCTATCGACTGTCACTGGTTCCGCTCTCAGACTTTGGGGGGCATTCTGTTATCCATAAATTTGGTCATTGTGATGATGTCATTATGATGTTATGATAATGGAAAATCAAGCTCTTTACCAAGAACACTTTCCTGAGAAAAGTTACAGTTGTCTTCTTCCAGAATTCACACTTTGAAGAATGTTCGCAGGCTACTTATATATTCACCTGCGAGAATGCCTATTTCTCGCAGGCTGCTTTAAGCTGGGGTGTGAACTTCTCACACTGTACTCATTATTAGGGTGCAAACA
>JASDQU010309125.1:232498-245920 GCA_032191745.1 Picea mariana
GAAAGGTGGATGGAAATACGACATTTTTGAGACTCAACATACCCCCCAACTGAACTTGTTGCATGTCCTCATGCAACTGTGCATGGATCTTCTCAAGAAATTTTGGCATCTGAATTTTGGCTTCGAGTGATGATAAAGAATATTTCCATGATGGGATTTACATGAGTAACACCTGCCATTTTCTTATGGTTGGCTCTTGTGTCACAACCATGAATATAGAGAAAGTTGGTTCTTGTGTAAGCAACATTCATTTTGTTATTTTATTATATAAATATATATATATTCTTGATGTTATAATAATAAAATGTTGGTTCTTGTGTAAACAACATTCATTTTTTTATTTGTTCTCTTTGTTGTTATGATAATAAAATGTTGGTTATTGTGTAAACAACATTCATTTCGTTATTTTCTCTCTTGCTGGAATAAGAAAACATCACTGAGTATAAGAAATCCCTTTGCATATTTGTGAATCTGCCAATATGTATATCAATGCTTCTAAAGCAAAGTGCAACAGAGTATCGTTGGAAGAAAAAAATGTTGGTAAATGGTAAGTGAGACGAAAAATGGAATGATGGTAGCGAAAAAAATGGAGTGATGATAGTGAATATAGTCCCCTACCCCCCAACTGAACTTGTTGCATGTCCTCATGCAACGTGGGATGAGTCATAGAAATGAAAAGGAAAGGGAGCATGGTGAGGGATTTTTTCCAAATTCATTCACTCAAGCATGTAAGGAATTTCATGATTAAATATTAGAAAACAACATACCTCCACTTACCCAAAATGTTGATGAACTATGCAATAGGAATATGGATGATGTGGCTGATGGAGCATGGAAGATGTCACTGCTGCAGGATCATGTGAAAGGATACTGTTGTTGTAGCTGTGACTGTTGTCACTACTGGATCAAAGAATGTGAAGTGGAGGAATCTAAACTATTTTTGATGAGTCAAGCAAAAGAGGAAGTACGGAAGTGGAACTGTAGTACTCTCATATAGATGAAGTCATGCTACTGGAATTGTTGAGGATTCATGGAAAAGTGTATAGTCTTCACCCACTGTGAAACCCGATGGTACAATTCTAGTCATGTGAATGAATGTGTCGATGTCGAGCATGAAGAGAAGTCATTGGATTACCGACCATTGATGAATGTCGTTAACGAATGCGAGGCAACTCATCATTAATGTTAATGAGTGTCAAGGTACCCAAGTACATCTTGCGAAGTGTGAATGAATGAGATGATGTCAATCCACTTGAAAGATCTGATGATCAAGGGAAATTGATGTATTCCGATGATTGTCAATGAGAGAACTTTCCATTAAGGCATGCAAGCCTCTAGGTACTCAAATGGACTCTAGTCTATATACCAGATAAGGTGTTGAGGTCAAAGGGGAAAGACTTGTTGAAAGGTGGACAAAACTAAGGATAAGAAAGGAGGATATTACCTCCCCAAGAAGGATAAAATATTTTAACACGTGCTAGAAAGAAAAGATAAAAACATTCAACGATATTGTTCAAGCGTGCAACCAAGATATATCAAGAAGGGAAGAAATATTCAAGAGGCTCACAGAGGTAGACCTAGACAGAAGCACTAATGAAGTACAAGACACCAAATTTGTTGGGTATGTGTTATATTATTTTCACGAGGAGTAGTGTCTTTTTCCTAGGGAAATGTGTCACCTTTTTGCCTCGGGAAACATGTCTCTTTTTTCCTTGTTTTTCATGTTGCCTCAATTTTCGTGTCCATTGTTGGGAGGTTTTTCGAAACATTCTCTTTTGCTGATGGTTTTCTATTTTTGGTTAAGGAATTAGGGTTGTTTACTAATCTAGGTAATTGGGTTAGGGTTTTGGATGTCGCTGGCTCCTATATGTATATTGTATTGTAAACAATGTATCACAAGGAATAAATATAGAATATGTTGGTTTTCCCATTTTGGGTTTCCAGGGGAAAAATCTCTGTGTAATGTTTGTATTTTCCATTATATATTTTCTGTTCTTTTACTGAAAATGTATTTGAAATGAATATTGTACAAGGATAAAATCTAAAAAATTTATCCTCAACTCATTGTTCCTAACAAAGAAACAATTTGATGAACAAGTTGATATTTTTAAAGGGTTATGTGTTGAAAATTTGTATGGTATACTTCAATATAATGAAGACAACATAGATAATTGGCTAGTAGACTACGCCATGAAGAATCAAGATATTGAAGAAACATTACACGATATTTCTCTTGATTTACGATACTTGGAGGGAGAGTTGTTCAACATCGAAATCCGGCATGAGATCAACATGTCACCAATGAAGAATTATATTGAAGAATGGTTCAAGAAAGTGATAGATAAATAGACTAAAGAGGGGAAAGAAACAATTGATATGGTTCCTGTAACTGTTAATGAAGACAATAAAAGGATACCATCAAGCAAGTAAGGCAACGAGACACCATCATAGTAAGTTTATGTTGATCACATATTTATTTCTTTATCAGTTCCTTCATCCAGTTACTTCGCATCTTTGAATAGAAAATTTTAACTGAAGTCTGATAACTTCTCTTTTCTTATTTCCAGGTCTTGTTTTTCTTTTACCATCCATCATCCTCCTTCTACAAGATTAATTCTTGTGTATATTTTCTTTATGGTCCACGAGAGCCCCAATCCCTGTCTTTAAGAAAAACACATTTTAAATTTCAAAGAACATGTAACAAACTATATGTTTTTTAGAAATTTCAAGAGAGTTATTTCAGGATTAGTTTTGACTGTGCTTTGAACTCTATGTTCTGAGTATAAAGTATTTGAGATTGATCTATCATTATCTTTATTTGAGATTTCCGTGTGTCCACTCTGTTAAAGTTATCTTATGCATGCAGATCATCTTCTTTTTATTTTTATGAGATCATAAATCTTTAGTTTAAACTATCATGGATGTGAGGAAACTTTTCTTATTTTCTTTAAATGTGTGAAAGTGCGTGGTTCCTGGTCCTTTCTCAGGAACTTCATCAAAAATAGAAAACAAAAAAAATTCCTTTTATTTTTATTGCTATCTTTATATTTCTTTTGTTACCATGACAAACTTTTGCAAAGTCCCATATTCTGAACATTTAGAATCCCAAGAAAATCTTAAGTTAAAGAGGAGTACTACCTTTATAAAAACATAGGGGGATTTACATCCTCGTGAGGTTTTGTTTTCGGTCCTAACATATTCAAGCGTTGACAATTTTGGAGACCATATTGGGGATTGAACTTAAATTTGGAACATGTTCTAGTATTTTTAAAACATATATGACTTTTCCCTAGGTTGATCAGACCCACTTGGAAATTTGATTGAACAGTTAGAAAACAGTATTACATCAACTATACAATTTGGTAATAACAATAGTCAATACCAGAGAAGATTTACAAAGGTCCTGCTAGATATTAGTCCATGAAGAATAAAGATAAATCCTTTGTAGACATAGGAGAGATGAGATACAAGATCGAAGAAATTGAAGGCTAGCTAGAGAAGCACAAGGATAAGGTTGGGATTGAAGTTGGATGAATACAAGGGACCCATTACCAAAAGCAAAAGAAATAAACCCTTTGTTCTGAGAAGTTAAAATCATATCCCTGGAATCTCTCTGGATATGGAAGAAAGAAATCAACAACTAGAAGAAGAGTCGCATGAGGAGAGACAAGGAGGTGGAAGATATGCTACAAGAAATCAAGAAAACCTAAGGTTTGAAAGTCGAAGAAGAATAAGAGATTCCCCTTTTAATATTCCAGGTGAGAAACATGATCTCCATGTTCTCCCTAAGGGTACCCTAGAGGAATTTTTTGGAGACGAGACAATTGATGCAAAGAGGAACCTTCACTTATTTCTTGATGTTTGTGATTTTCACCATGTTTATTATGACGATGTCATGGTAAGGTTATTTCTACAAACCTTATCAGGAAGGTCATATGAATGGTATATGACATTACCCAGTAGATCAATTCTATCATTTAATGACCTTGAAGCCATGTTCCTAACTATGTTCGCCCCTCTAATTTCTTATCATACCCTTCTCACTGATTTCACCCAGACTGGTTTGAGGAAGAATGAAATAATACAAGATTTTAATCTCAGGTTCAATAAAACCTTGAGTAATATTCAAGAAGATAAAAGACTGAATGAACCAGTCGTACTCGGTTTTTATAAGAATGAAAGTCCCTTGAATGTGAAATATTCTATCAGAACATCCCAAATAGATACCTTGGAAGAGGCAATGACTAAATCCACTGAGATGGAAGAAATTATGATTGAAACAGGTGTTGACCTTGACATTATACTGGGAAAATGACAAAGGAAGTTGGGGGAATTAAGTATTGATAATTAAGGATCCTCCAGTTCAATAAATAAAGAATAATTCAAGCCACGACTAGCTAAAAACCAAACAATTGGAGGAGGATTTTCCAAGGGAACCACACCATATGTAAAGGTAGACTCTGTGGCGACACAAGAAACTAAGCAAAGAATTGAAATTGCACAAATGAATAGAACTATCAAGAAAATGAAGAACAAGATAACCAGACTAAGAAGGGGGGATAATTATGTGGAAAATTTGAGAATTTCAGTCCCAGAGAAAAGAAGGAACCCTCCCCAAGAAAAAAGAGTGAGGCTTGAAAACACAGATAATTTGTAAAGACCAAGGGTTACTAGGAAGCCTACTCCCAATGCAGTTGTTCTGGATTATGTATATGATGAGAAAATGTTTGAGCAAGATAATTATTATTCACCCGATGAAAGTTTTGAATCTGTGCAGATGGATGTATGTGAGACGTTGATGCAGGAGCATCGCTACTACCAAAGCAAGCATGGAGCCAGCGCATGAGTTTTTTAAACACATGACATATAAGCTTGATAACGTTTTTTGAATTTTTATTAAAGATGAAGCGCCACATCCTTCAATGAAACATTTATGAAGGATCACCTATTGTAGTGTATCATACCTCGAGCTTTACACTCTTGTCTGAAGTAGATAGGAAGGAATTTAATAGATTTAAATGCAGGAAGATAGATGTTTAAGTCTAGATTAGACAGTTTCAGTTTTCGAGAGGGAAAACGGATATAGACACCCTCCTTTGTATCATTGTATTATTATCATTCAGAATCAAGCATTCCTTCAGAAGAGAAGAGCATAACAGAGGATTGTATGCAGAACCCCATGTACAGATTTGAATTAATAGAAGAGAGTCTTTGATTCAATTTCATGGCTGGTGCTGTTTCTCTGTGTATGTTGGTTATGTGCTCATGAATGTTTGTTTTCTGTCATACATTTGCTTTGATATGATGTGTATTTGATTTCATAGTTGGATTGAAATCTGTGAGAGTAAGAAATTAGTTTTAATTGTTTCTCTATATTGAACTAGAGAATTCCTGCAAAGGGTGCAGTTGAATTTGTCTGCAAGGAGTGCGTGACTACAGGGTTCAATCAGAGGAAACTTTTGTTTTCATTCATCTTAGGAGTGCAGATTTGGCACCAAAGTCGTGCAAGGTGTGTGCAGGCTAGACAAAATCTCGGAGTTGCGATTCTGAGCAAAGAGAATTAAGATGGTTGCCACAGGTTAGTGTGCAGAGCCAAGAATCTCAAAACTTAGCGGGTGTGGAGATTTCGATGCAAGGAATGCATATCAGAAAGTTCTCATAAGTACTTGTGAAGTCGAGAACAAGATCAGGAGGAATAGGCCTATAAGGTTGCTGAAGGATAAGTGCAGGCGTTTCTGTGAGAGGCCCGAGAGAAGCATCACTAGTTGGCAGGCAGGTAGCAAGTCTTCATGAAGGAAGCACTTGATTCATCTCACCGAAAATATCAACGGAGAGATGGACGGTTGAAATCTCCAGGAGAGATTCCACGAAAGTCCGAGAACCATAGATCTTGCAAAGGTGCCAGGGCTTTATGACGTGAACCATTCATAGGTTCAAAGCGTAGGAGGAAGGAGAACCGTCGATCTATAGTCACAGGGACCGTCTGATCCACACGTGACTTCGCATATCGGGGATTCGCGAGGAGAAGTCTCAAGTTGGCACATCAAGTATTGCGATATCGCAAGGAGTGATACCCCGATAGACCCGAAGCCGTCGATTATGTGAGACACGTATCAAAAGATCCCAGAGAGTCGGGGATCGGAGAATCGAGTTCTCAAAGTCAGAGAACACTTGCATGTTGGATCCGCGATTTGCGATATCCCGACGGTGATGTGGCAGTGTGGGACTGCAGGTGCAGGTGGAGTACAGGTGGCATCATATCGGGGATCAGGGAATGACAAGTCCTGAGTCCATCGATATCAGTATTCGCGATCCCACAAACTCCGAAGTCCCAATAGAAGGATAGAAGGTGGAGGGGTCCAGCCCACACGTGTAACGTGAAAACCGACCCATCGGGGTTCGGAGTTTGGGAATTAAATTTGGTGGCATCGCGAGTAGCGATTTCTTGATAGAGAGAAGTTCAGATAGCAGGGGAGGATTCAACGTTGACTCGCATCGGACTTTGGGGAATCATGAAGTGAAAACCACGCGACCGTAGAATTCACGAATTTGTGAATTTCGATTCCCCAATTTTTAAGGGGGAAGGTCACACAGAGCGTCCTATGGGTGACAAGGTCCCGGAAGGGGTTGGAAGAGAATTCTAGCTCTTCGGGCTTAAGGAGTAGAAGGTCCTGGTGAGCGCAGACACGAGCTGAGGGCTTGGTGTCAACTGCGTCAGGTGGTATCAGAGAGGGAGAAGAGTTCTCTTTGTTTTCGGTAGCAGAGAGAAGAAATGTTCACCATGCCATCGAGAAGAGTTAGACAATCACCCAATCCAAATGGGGAAAGAGAAATATCCAGAGGAAGAAGTAGCCAAGGACAGAATGTAGAGATGGAAAGGGAAATACGAAATATTCGTGCCATAATGGAAGATATGGAAGCAGCACAGAGACGCACAACCAATACTGGAGATCTAAGTGACTCTGAAGGTGAAGCTGAAGCTATACCACAAGAAGAGGTCGCAGTAGAGGATGCATCAACTGAGCAATTGATTAAAGCCATTTCCAGAATGAGTTCAAAGACCAAAATGGATATTTCAGCTTACGAAGGAATCTTGGATGCAGAAGAGTTACTGGACTGGATTAGGGCTCTTGATACCTACTTCGATTATGAGGACATCGAAGAGGATAAAAAGGTAAGGCACGCTGTCATGAAGTTGAAGGGACATACAGCATTATGGTGGGATGAGATATAGGCAAATAGACGTTCCAAAGGTAAACCAAAGATCAAAATCTGGGACAGGATGATCGCGAAGATGAAAGCGATGTTCATCCCAAGAGATTACCAGATCACAATGTTCAGGCGAATGCAGAACCTAAGACAGAAGTTGATGACGGTGAAGGAGCACACCGAAGAATTCTATAAGCTCAATATTCGAGAAGGTCATCGGGAGAGCGATGATGAGAAGGTTGCTAGATACCTGAATGGTCTGAGATACGACATTCAGGATGAATTAAGCATGGAAACTATTAGAATGGTTGAGGATGCTTATCAGATGGCTCTGAAAGCCGAGGAGAAGCTGAGCCGTAAGCAACGACAGCGAGGGCGAGGTCGAAGTCAGCCCAGAGGCAAGGCAGTTTACCAAGAAAGAACTCATAAGCCCAAGGAGGAATGGAAGAAACCTCAGGGTAAAATTGAAACGGGTGGAACCTCACAACGAGGAGAGCCAAATGATCAACGAGGGGATTATGCTGATGCAAATACTCTTCCTTGTACTAGAGGTCGAGGTAGAGGAAGAGGAGGAGTTACCACATGTTTTACATGTGGAAATAATGGGCACAAGTCATTAGAGTGTCCAGAGAAGAAGAAATATGCAGGAGAAGCTCACATCACTGAGGTGCAGAGGCATGATGTTGGGAACGAAGATGCTGATAGCAGAAGATCGCTTGGGATGCATAAAGTCCTTTTAACACCTAGGACGAGGTGGAGGACACAGCTCAAAGAAGCAGACTGTTCAGGACAGCTTGCACAACCAGGGACATGAAATGCAAGGTCATTGTGGACAGCGGAAGCACCGATAATCTCGTTTCAACCGAGATGGTGGAAAAGTTGGAGCTGGAGACAACTGATCACCCGATTCCATATAAAGTCTCGTGGCTACAGAAAGGACATCAGGTGAGTGTTATGAAATAGTGCTTGGTTGAATTCAAAATAGGGAGTTATAATGATAAGATTTTATGTGATGTTATTCCCATGGATGTATGTCATTTATTGTTGGGTAGACCATGGAAATATGACCGAAATGTAGTTCATGATGGGAGAATGAACACATATACGTTGGAAAAAAATGGGAGAACACATAGGTTACTTACGATAAAGGATAAGGAGGTGAAGTCGGAAGTAAGCAACACCATACTTCTCATGAGTGGGAAGGAGCTTCTTACAGAGGTTGAGAAGAATGAAGATCCACAATTCTTTGTGGTCAGGAAGCCGAGAATTGTCCTGACTAGCACAAGAGTGGATGATCTACCAGTCGAGATTCAGGAACTGCTGGGAGAGTTTGTTGATATCATCATGGACGAATTACCTCATTCGTTGCCACTGATGAGGAGTGTGAGTCATCACATCGATCTCATACCCGAATCCAGTTTTCCAAATAAGGCTACGTACATGTTGACGCCGCAGAAGAATGAGGAGGTCAAAAGACAGGTACAGGAGATACTAGATAAAGGACTGGCAGGGAAAGTCTTAGTCTATGTGCCATTCCAACGGTACTAAGTCCAAAGAAAGATATACGTTGGAGAATGTGCACTGATTCCAGATCGATTAATAAAATCACCATCAGGTACAGATTTCCACTGTCGAGAATGGATGATCTGATGGATTGCCTGAGTGGGGCAAATTATTTTTAAAAATTGATCTGAAAAGCGGATATCACCAGATTCGCATGAGGGAAGGTGATGAATGGAAGACAACATTCAAGACAAATGAAGGTTTATACGAATGGTTGGTCATGCTGTTTGGATTAACAAACACACCGAGCACATTCATGACACTGATGAATGAAGTCCTGAGGGAATTCATCGGAAAGTTTGTAGTCATATATCTGGATGATATATTAATCTACAGTAAGACAAAGGCTGAACATATGAAACATTTGGCCATTGTGATGAGGAAGCTACAGCAGGAGAAGCTGTTAATTAATATGAAGAAATATTCATTTATGAAGGCAGAGCTCATTTATTTGGGTTTTGTTATCTCAGTGAATGAATTGAAGATGGATCCAAGTAAGGTGGACGTGATAAAAAATTGGCCATCACCGAGAAATGTTTTCGAGGTGAGGAGTTTCCATGGTTTGGCTAGTTTCTACTGAAAGTTCATTAGGAACTTCAGTGGAATTAGCACACCAATGATGGACATAGTGAAGAAGCGACACAAGTCTTTTCATTAGACAACAGAGGCTAAGAAAAGCTTCAATCTGTTGAAGCGAAAGATCACAGAGCAACCAATTCTGGTGTTGCCTGATTTTCAAAAGACATTTTAGGTGAAATGCGATGCCATCAGATATGCTATAGGAGTGGTCTTAAGTCAGGAGGACAGGCCAGTTGCATATTTCATCGAGAAGATGGATGAAGCAAAGATGAAATACTCCACGTACGATAAATAGTTTTATGCTATCATATAGGAATTAAAGAAGTGGAGGCATTATTTGATCCCAAAAGAATTTGTATTGTACAGTGACAATCGTGCATTGCAGTTTGTGAGTCAACAAGATAAGTTGAACCAGAAGCATGCAAAATGGGTAGAGTATATGCAGAATTTCACATTTGTGATAAAACACATTTCATGAACTGCTAACAAAGTGGCTGATGCTTTGAGCGGGAAATGTTTATTGTTGCAGGAGTTCCGAGTCAAGACATTGGGTTTTGAGAATCTGAAGGACATGTACGCAGGAGACATAGATTTTTCAGAAGCATATGAAGCAGCTGAGAATCCCGTTCTCAGGGATCGGAGCCCATGGATATATTTCATGATCCAGGAGGGATTGCTATTCAGAGGCAACCAATTATGCATTCCGAATTTCTCCATGAGGGAGAACCTGCTAAAGGAGAAACATAGTGGTGGATTAGCAGGACACTTTGGTCACGATAAGACATTTGCAAAACTGAGCGAATCATATTTTTGGCCAGGGATGCGAGCAGATGTTAAAATATTTGTTGACAGATGCAGGATTTGTCAACATTCGTAAGGCAGAAAGCAGAACGCGGGTTTTTATCAGCCATTGCCTATACCCGAGAGGCCATGGGAAGCAATAAGCATGGATTTTGTATTGGGTTTGCCGAGAATGCAGAGAGGGGTTGATTCCATCTTTGTGGTGGTGGATAGGTTTTCTAATATGGCACATTTTATTCCATGTCAGAAGACCAGCGATGCGACGCACATCGCAAACTTGTTTTTCAAAGATATTGTCAGACTTCATGGATTACTGAGAAGCATAGTCTCGGACAGGGATACCAAATTCATAGGTCATTTTTGGAGGACACTATGGAAGAAGCTAGGGAAAAACTTAGCATTTATTTCAGCTTACCATCCATAGACAGACGGACAGACCGAGGTGGTCAACAGAAGTCTTGGAGACTTACTGAGGAGCTTGGTGATGGAGCACCATGACAGCTGGGACAACATATTGCCATAGGCCGAGTTTACGTATAATGATTCAGTGAATTAGAGTACAGGAAAAATCCCATTCCAAATTGTGTATGGGGCACAATCAAGGGGAGTTTCTGAACTCAGGGAGTTAGAACAGGCTATGACTAGCAGTGTGAGTGCAAAAGAGTTCGCTGAGGTGATGAAGGAACTTCACGACAGGGTGAAGCAGTGAGTGATGGATTCAAATCAGGAGTACAAGCACAGAGCCGATCAACGGAAGAGACAACTTCAATTTGAAGTTGCGGATCTTGTCCTGACACACCTGAGGAAGGAAATGTTCCCAAGGGGAACATATAAAAAATTGAAGATGAAGAAAATTGGGCCATGCAGAGTCCTGAAGAAATTTGGGGAGAATGCATACGATATTGAGTTGTCGGATGGCATCGGGATATCTCCGATATTTAATATTTCAGATTTATACCCATATAAGGCTGGAGAAGCAAAGACTGGAACTGAGGAACCAGTTATCCAGTGGCAGAAGCAATTACCAGTTGCATAGAAACCGTAGATGGAGTGCATACTAGACAAGCGAGTGGGGAAGGAGACCAGGCGAAAGAAGTATTTTGAGTACCTGGTGAAATGGAAGAATCACCCAGTTGAAGATGCTAGCTGGGAAAATGAAACAGTGATACAGGAGCATGGACAGACTGTGCACGAGCTCATGGACAGGAGCCCATGAAAGTTTTCAAGCCGAGGAGTATGATGCAGGAGCATCGCTACTACCAAAGCAAGAACGGAGCCAGTGCATGTGTTTTTTAAACACATGACATATAAGCTTGATAACTTTTTTTGAATTTTTATTAAAGATGAAGTGCCACATCCTTCAATGAAACATTTATGAAGGAGAGCCTATTGTACTGTATCAGACCTGGACCTTTACACTCTTGTCTGAAGTAGATAGGAAAGCATTTAATAGATCTAAATGCAGGAAGATAGATGTTTAAGTCTAGATTAGATAGTTTCAATTTTCGAGAGGGAAAACGGATATAGACACCCTCCTTTGTATCCTTGTATTATTATCATTTAGAATCAAGCATTCTTTTTTGGACAGAAGAGTAGAATAGAGGATTGTATGCAGAACCCCATGTACAGATTTGAATTAATAGAAGAGAGTCTTTGATTCAATTTCATGGCTGGTGTTGTTTCTCTGTGTATGTTGCTTATGTGCTCATGAATGTTTGTTTTCTATCATACATTTTCTTTGATATTCTATGTATGTGATTTCATAGTTGGATTGAAATCTGTGAGAGTGAGAAATTAGTTTCAATTGTTTCTCTATATTGAACCAGAGAATTCCTGCAAAGGGTGCAATTGAATTTGTCCGCAAGGAGTGCGTGACTGGATGGTTCAATCAGAGAAAACTTTTGTTTTCATTCATCTTAGGAGTTAAGATTTGGCACCAAATCTGTGCAAGGTGTGTGCAGGATAGACAAAGTCTTAGAGTTGTGATTATGAGCAAAGAGAATTAAGATGGTTGCCATAGGTTAGTGCGCAGAGTCAAGAATCTCAACACTTAGCGCGTGTGGAGAGTTCTATGCAAGGAGTGCATATTGGAAAGTTATCATAAGTACTTGTGAAGTTGAGAACAAGCTCAGGAGGAATAGGCCTATAAGTATGTTGAAGGATAAGTGCAGGCTTTGCCGTGAGAGGCCTGAGAGAAGCACTACTGGTTGGCAGGCAGGTAGCAAGTCTTCACGAAGGAAGCACTTGATTCATCTCGCCAGAAATATCAATGGAGAGATGGACGGTTGAAATCTCCGGGAGAGATTCCACGAAAGTCCGAGAACCATAGATCTTGCAAAGGTGCCAGGGATTTATGACGTGAACCATTCATAGGTTCGAAGCGCGGGAGGAAGGAGAACCATCTATCTAGAGTCACAGGGACTGTCTGATCCACACGTGACTTCGCATGTCGGGGATTCGCGAGGAGAAGTCTCAAGTTGGCACATCAAGTATTGCGATATCGCGAGGAGCGATACCCCGATAGACCCGGAGCTGTTGATTATGTGAGACACGTATCAAAAGATCCCAGAGAGTTGGGGATCATAGAATCGGGTTCTCAAAGTCAGAGAACACTTGCATGTTGGATCTGTGATTTGTGATATCCCGACAGTGACGTGGCAGTGTGGGACCGCAGGTGCAGGTGGAGTACAGGTGGCATCATATCGGGGATCGGGGAAAAACAAGTCTCGAGTCCATTGATATCAGTATTCACGATCTCACGAACTCCGAAGTCTCTATAGAAGGATAGAAGGTGGAGGGGTCCAGCCCACACGTGTAACGGGAAAACTGGCCCATTGGGGTTGGGAGTTTGGGAATTAAATTTGGTGGCATCGCGAGTAGCGATTTCCTGATAGAGAGAGTTCAGATAGCAGGGGAGGAGTCAATGTTGACTCGCATCAGACTTCGAGGAATCGTGAAGTGAAAACCATGCGACCGTAGAATTCATGAATTTGTGAATTCTGATTCCCCAATTTTTAAGGGGGAAGGTCACACAGAACGTCTTGTGGGTGACAAGGTCTTGGAAGGGGTTGGAAGAGAATTCTATCTCTTCAGGATTAAGGAGTAGAAGGTCCTGGTGAGCGCGGACACAAGCTGAGGGCTTGGTGTCGAAGTCGAGAACAAGCTCAGGAGGAATAGGCCTATAAGGTTTCTGAAGGATAAGTGCAAGTGTTGTCGTGAGAGGCCCGAGAGAAGCACCACTAGTTGGCAGGCAGGTAGCAAGTCTTCACG
>JASDQU010309126.1:0-30525 GCA_032191745.1 Picea mariana
CGTACCTTTTGTGTATGTGGCACATTATGGAGATCAAAGAATTGCTCCATCTGAAGTATCCATGTGATTGGGTCCTTGCCATCAAACTTCCTCATATCAATCTTAGGAACGTGGTTGGTCTTCAACCCAAATTTGGAGTTTCTCCATTTTTGATTCACCTTCCTTGTGTCTTCATCATGAATTTCATGGGATGCATTTTCACTTTTGGGTGTCTTCTCTATTACGAAATTTCGCAATACTTCCATGATCTCCCCTTTTAAGCCATCCATCTTAGTATCCAACTTATCTTCCATTGAATCCATCTTGGCTTCCATTGAATCCATCTTAGTATCCAACTTAACTTCCATTGAATTCATCTTAGTATCCAACTTGGATTCCATTGAATCCATCTTAGCTTGTAGTTCATTTATGTCCCTACGCATTTCTTCACCTTCATCAAGAGTCCAAGTAGGATTTTCTGGAGGCTTATTTGGTGTAGAATTTCCCTTTTTGGGTGGCATGTTGGCCAAGTATCACTTTTGAACCTTGATTTTGAGGTGGTTCTGCTAGACAATATTTCTTTTGTTGTATCTCCCAATTTTTGGACCTTCTGGGTATGAAACTTTATCTTATGTATTTCTCTGATATTTCTTCTCTTCAATGCCATAGGTCTGATCAAAATTGGATGTTCCAAGTGGAATCTATGATAAATTCCCCACAACTTGCTGATATTTGGCCTTTCCCGGAGATCTCACTTGTATAGTGTGCCCCGCACAAAAGAATTGATATAAAATTCTGAAACTCGCACCCAAAATACTATAGTCTGTCCGCGATCCAATGCAAATAGTCCCACCCAATTTGGTTACTCTAGGAAGAAGTTATGATTGTTTTACCTGGAACACCTTCTTGAGACTAGCCAATAGGACTAGTCAGATACCCTATCTTACACAAGGTGTATCTACAAATTTATGATGAACCAGAAGCTGAACTTTTTACCAAAGATAAAAAACTAATTTTTGTAAATGGAACCCAGAGTTCAGGGTCTGAAACATTACAGAAAATGTTTTATAGCGAAAATGTTGCAAAGACTCATTTCTGGATGATTCCAGAACCCTATCTTGTATAGGCTATATCTCCGAAATTATAAGGCCTCCGGAGCTAAATTTTAAACCCAACGTACCTTGATCCATCTTATAAATACTCTCCAAGTCGTTCCTTCTGAAACGTTGTAGAAAAAAATTTATAGTGAAAATGCCACAGTGTCTCATATGTAGCAGCGAAACCCCAAGACCTTGAGCTCTGATACCATATGTTAAGAACCAAACATCAATATAGCATAGAAAAACCTCAGGAGAAGTACTCAACGCCTTGAAAAAGAGATAATTTCAGATAATAAGCCTCTTCGAGAGGGCAACCTCCTTTTACCCCACTTAAATGTTCAAGTACAAGATGATTCAAAATGAAAATGTCTCCTTGGTATATATAGGAGACTAGGAGGTTTAATTGCCTAAAGCCGACATAAATAAAATAACATTACTAATCTAAATTACAACTAATGGCCTAAAGCTGACATAAATAAAATAACATTACTAATCTAATATGCCCCAATTAAGTGGTAATGAGCCAATATTAGGGCTTAACACTTTAACATATAGATCCACACCTTCCTAGATAAATCATCTATAAAAGCTACAAAATATGATGATCCTTCATATGAAATAGTTGGGGATGGTCCCCAAACATCAAAATGGATATAGTCTAGGATTCCTTCACTGGTGTGTCTTCTGGTTTTAAATCTCTGCCTATTCTATTTTCCATAAACACAGTGCTTGCAGAAATCTAACTTTAAAGACTTTAGGCTAGGAAGTAACTTGCGATCAGTTAATACCTTTAATCCTTGTTCGCTCATATGACCCAACCGTTGATGCCACAGTCGAACATAATCACTGTCGTTATCAGATATCGTTGTTGCATGATCTGATTCAGTCCTCCCTTCTAACATAAACAGGTTACCAACGTTCTTTTCTTTCATAACTAGTAGAATTCCTTTGTAGACCTTCATAACTCCACCTTGAACAATGGTCTTATAACCTCCTCTATCTAAGACTCCCAAAGAGATTAGGTTCTTCCTAAGATCAGGTACATGTCTTACATCAGTTAGTATTTTAACAGTTCCATCAAACATTTTAATTCAGATGCTACCAATTCCCACAACTTTAGATAAAATATCCTTACCCATGTAAACTACTCCATCATCTATAGACTGGTAAGTAATAAACCAGTGTCTATGAAGACACATGTGGTTTGAAGCACCAGAATCTAATAGTCATTGTTGATCATGACATGAACTAGTACTAATTGATAAAACTTCATCAACCATACATGACCCTGTTGATGAACCTGTCTCAGTTGCATTTGCTTCCTTCGTCTCTTTTGGAGGGTCTTCTTTGGAGGCTTGTTGTCGCTTCCAACAGCCCTTCTTCAAGTGTCCAGATTTTCCACAAAACTAGCACTTGAGCTTGCTTTTTCTTCCCTTCAACTTTGACCGAGAGAAATCCCTCTGAACTTGTCCTCTTTCTTTTGGTCTGCCTCTGATCACCAATGCCTCAGATGTAGAGGTTTCTAGATTGGATTTCTTCCTTGTTTCCTCAGACAGTAAAGCTCCAATAGTGTCATCAAACTCAATAGTTTCTGCTGAACTAAAACTAATAGAGGTAACGAAATGATCCCATGACATGGGAAAGAACACAATAATGTAAAGAACGCTGAGTTGTAAACAATGCTCCCCTTCGAGTTTGCTCTTGAGCGTGTGGCTCCTTTAGCGAACAAAACAACCTCAAATTTCCATTTTAGTCTGTAGTCTCCTCATCAAATTTGACTGGTGCATGATCTTCTTATGAAATTTGAATGATGCGTCGCCTTCTTAGAGCTCTGATGGCACTTGTTATAATTTGCCAATGCGGAAACACAAATTAACATAAGACAATCAATAAGAATGGAGACAAACATACAATTTACGTGGTTAACTCAAAGGTTGGGCTATGTCCACCAAGCATAGGTATTGGTTGTCTTATTATTCAGATCAAGGAGATTACAGCAGGCTCACACACCCCATTACACCGTTTCTCCAATTCCCCCTTTATGCCTCTACGGACTTACATAAATAATGAACAGATTTAAGTTAGTTACACTACTAATTCTAAATTTGTGTGTTCATACCAAATTGGCAGATTTGGTTGAACAAATTACTCCACTAAATCTGCTCATATCTACTAAATCTGGAAAATTCGTTAACATATTCAACAAAGGTGAAGTAGTATCTTTTCTTAAGCTGTTGGTGGTGGATAAACAACGGGATTTCGATCTTAAAAATTTATTATGTTGTTATTTGTTGGTACTTGCACTCTTAAAAGATATCAGTTAAAATCATATTAGCAATGGTGGTAGCTTCCACAACAATAACAGGTGTCTCAAGAATTGAGGTATGTATACATCCACCCTTAAATGGGAAATCCCTTCCTTTGTGGCATGGCAATGCTAGAAATTATAGTTTTTATTTTTATGTTAGTGAAACATATATGGATTTGAAAACCATGAATTCTTTGAGTCTAAGTTGGTGAAAAAGATTACATCTTACACAAATGAAAATCCAAATCCAAACTTCCCATAAACAGTGATAAGACCAGATCTTACATAGAAAAACCCTCTCATTGGAGAGACAAGAAGTGTTAGACAACGCCTTCTTCTATCGTCAATTAACATAAATATGAATTATCTTAGACTTCATAGAATATGGAATCCTAAGCATCGTAACAGTCAAAACCCCATCCACACACAAAACAAAGATTCCCTCATGGCATCCCCGGGAAGAGTGAATTTCCTCGTGAATTTAGGGTTTCTTTGCCTTTCCATTCGCAGTTAATTACAACACTCATAATCCTCGACCCATTCACGCTTGCCTCCCTGGTATTTTATCACCGACACCTTCTCCTCCTCCACATACATCTTGAAAAAATTAAGGAAAAACCCTGTCTTGAGAATTCTAGCTCGCTTGTTTGATTTATTTTTCTTATCACCATTTGATGGTATAACCACTATTGGAATCTTTTTCACTGTCACTCGAGATTGTCGGTTGGCTAACTCAGTAATAAAACCCTAATAAGCTATCAAGAATAATCCTGGAAAATTTCTACAGCTTGAGTCCTTAGAACTTTGATAAATCTAGAAAAACCACTAAAACGTTTGATAGTAAAATTGTATGGGAATAAGTGTATCTATTCGAGAGAATTCTTAGTAGCCATAGGAACTTAGAAAATTCTATCAAAACTACTATAAAGTGCGATGGTAAAATTGTTAAAGAAAATAATATTACATGTTCAAATCTACATTACCATGTATTCTTATATATTAGTTTTTAATGTGCTATGAATGTATATTAATAATGTTTCCCCATTGTAAATTGTGGTAAGATATTTAATGTGACTTGTAGACTGCTTATGATTGTGTTTCAGATAGAGCCAAATATTCTTCAATTGTAGTTTTGAGCTTTTCAAGAAAAAATGTAAAAGAAAAGATAATTAGTTCATAAATGAATTTTAAACAAAAAAAATAGTGATTTCATGCAAATTTATGTTGCTAGATTTCAACAAAAAAAACCATTTCATAGAACACTTAGACAACGTCAATATATAGATTTTAAATTAAAGTGCATAATATCAAGTCTTGCCTCCAAAATACAACAATTAATATAATAAAAAACACTAAATAATAAGCGATCAAATATTGTTAACCACCAAACAAAAACTGTAATCTCTGACACAAAAACAGAACCTAATAATTCTCAATATTATTATATTATTATATGAAAATAAATCTATATAAAGGAAAACTCCAATAAAATTGAACAAAATAACATATAAATAAACTCAAACAAAATGATTAAAAAATAACCATAAGCACATATCTAATAATCCTCAATATTACTATATTGAAAATAAAGCCACGTGAGACAAGAAGTAACCCCTATATCAAGAGAACTCAAACAAAATAAGTTGGCCATAGCAAAATACCATATCATGGAGAGAAGGGTATTTGTCCTAAGCGTAGACCTTTACAATGGGCTCTAAATTAGCTAGAATCACTATAACTAAATGGAACTTTTTAGCACGACATGTTACCAACACTATATATTATATATTATGGTGTGAAGTGGTGGACAAACTATAAAATGCATTGGAAATGGTGTTTTTCACCATATATACTCATAAAAATACAATATTATCCTATAAAGTTAAAATATTAATATAAGTGGATAGGTTGACATTTACTAGGTAAACATATATCATTGCCATATTGGCATATTCGCTAATGGTTAATATTTTTCACTATAAGGTGATTAAGTTTATTATCATTGATTGTGTTTGTCATATTTAATTCCATGGGTTTATACAAATGATTTGAACTAGATTGAGAATGAAATGAAAAAACACAATGCTATATTATTTTAATCGAGAATATTTTATTGAAAATGGAATATTAAATGGGAAATTAAATTTTAATAGAGAATATTTTATTGAAAATGAAATATTAAATGGAAAATCAAATTTTATTATTGAATAAAATGATGTTAAGATCTTACTTTATCTAATTTCCTTAAATACTTTATAAATGTATGAGATCACCTTCTTTAAATAAGGTCAATTAAATAATTAGTTAATAGTAACTACTCATTGTAAAATGTAAAACTTATCTTTTTTATCATGAAAATTCAAATTATTTGGTCAACTCTCATTATAAAGGCATTAGGTAGTTAAATTTCTCTATGGAAAGTTATATATTGAATATAAGGTTATGTAATGTTTTTTCATAACTATTATTGTATTTGGAGCATTTCTCTTGGAGGTTGCCCTCTTCAAGAGGCAAGTGAACATAGCTCTCTACTTTTTATTATTAAAAATATAGTTTTTAGTGTTTATCTCTGTGTTCTCTTGTATTATTATGTTATTCACATTTTTGTTTTAAGTACACTACAAGTGGTATCAAGGCTCCTTCTTTGGCATGAAGTCGGAAATTTTTTTGGAACAAAGTGAGAAATTTTTTTTTTTTTTTCTAATTTTTGACATAAAAAGAGGATGACATAATTAATGTTGATTTTTGAAACTTTTTGTATAGAATTTGGAAAATCCATCCCAAGATATTCATTCCTCTAGAAAAGATACCCAATTAAAAAAAAAATCATCCAAAATTGAGTCCATGAAGTGGAGATATCATTGATTTAAAATCAACATTTTTTTTTTCTAGAAAGGTTACAAATTTTGTATATTGAATATCTTTCGATAGAGTACATAGATTCCAGTCAAACTAGTGCCAATAGATTCATAAAAGTAATGACATTTCATAGTTGGGGTCATAATAGCCAATTCAAGAAGTATAGAAGAAGTTGTTGTCAATTTACATTTTTGGCCTTAAATCCTAGCTTGCACAAGTTATTTTCTAGTGATCTTTAGAGATTTTTCTTGGGTTATCAAGTTCATATTTTTTTTTATTTCTTTTTAGAGACATGTTTTGATGTCTTTAAATAACATAATGATTTGTTGTTTAGTGGGTAAAATTGTGGTAGTGGAAGAATACAAGTGAAATCCCATTGTTGGAAAACCTTGTAACCTCTGTTGGTACCCCTTCAAGTAGTACCGCATCAAACAATGCTTGTATACAAAATCTCACTTCCATGTACCCTTGAGTATATAGGAAGTCCCATCGGTATACTTGAAACCATTTTTAGATAAACCAATCGACCGTCATGTTGATATAGTACAACGAGAACAACACTCGAGGAGATCACTCTCTAGTACCTAGGTAGTCGAGTAGTATGGCTATGGGCATGGTTGAGCCTCCTTAGTTAGTTCCCTAAGATATTGGAATGAGTAGTATTGTTGGATGAGTTTGCATGTATATTTATTAACAAAAATATTTATGAATGCTTTAAAGGACTCTAGGCATATGGAGTTCCCTCAAACCTTTGTTTCAATCCCCTCTCTTGTGGAATCATAACCCCCTATGGCTCTATCCCTTTTCCATCTACAAATGGTGTATTTCATTTTTATTATTTTCAATGTACAATGTTTACATATTACATTGCTTGGCCCTTGGCCAATCATCACATAGACAATTATATATTTCTAATTTGAGAATCAAAACTTGGGTGTTACAAATACGGTCATTAAGAGAGAAGATAATGCAATTAATTTTAAGTGCCCCACTACACTAAACAAATAAATCAAAAGAAAATTCAATCCAAGTAAGCATATAGTTCAATCAAACCACTCAAACACCCAAATAAAATTGCTCTACTACAAATATCATCTATAAACGACCTTGTGTATTCCAATGGGTGACTCACCTAAACATATCTACAATTACAACTACTACAACTAGACTATACCAAGTGCATGATTATTCTTTTATTTTTTGAACTTGATTTAACATAAATTAAAATACACCATTTGGGTTCTGAAACAGATATAAAAACACACCATTTGGGTTATTTAACTACAATGACATATGAAAAAGATTACAATGACAAAGACACAATTGAACACAAGATTTACCATGGTAAATTGTAAAGCAATCCAATTTCATTGTGAAAGATTGCTACACTACGATCTACAAAATGCTTGTCTCTCTAGGTTTCCTCCACACTCATTGTTTATTGTATGGAACAAAAATGATGGCTAAAGAAAGTAAATCCTTTTCCCTCCCTCTAGGTTTTGATAACTAGAATTAAATTAAGTTTAGGGTTCATATAATGGTTCTAGAAGTATATAGTGAAATCTCATATATTATTAGCTCCACATGTATGAATTATGTTGTGTTGACTTTTGTTCCACTTAGTTCCAAGCGTAATAATTAGAATATGACCTTGTTAGGAGCAAAAATTTTGCGTACAGAATTTGAAAATTAAGAAAATTTGAATATAAATAGATGCATATAACGTTATTAGGAATGTTAGGACATATTTCCCAACTCCAAAGGAATGAATGGTCATGTTCAGTTTGTTTCTAGCCAGGTATAGTGCACTTAAATGTCTGCAAGTCCCCAGGGAGGGGATCCTTCCTGTCGATGCGTTTACACTCAAATTTAATGTCGACGGCATCAGAAGATGCATTTACACTCAAATTTAATACCCACAACATCGCAATATGGCTCAAAGCTACCTTTATGCTGCCTTCCAATGAGTTTCCGCTGAGATCTAAAACTTCCAAATTATTTAAATTCCAATCTCTGGAGGAATTGTTCAAGTGAGATTATTTCTGCTCAGGTAGAGGTTTCCTAGATTTGTCAACTTTCCTATTTCAGAAGGAATGACACCAATGAGGTTGTTGTCGGAAAGGAGGAGATTAGTAATGGTTATGTATCTGTCCCAGGGCAGAGGGTATAGACCCATGGATGGTGTTATAAGATATCTTGAGGTAAGACAATGAGGAGAGATTAGAGATATTACTTGGTAGGAAGCTCGTCAAGAGATTCTTCTACAGATGAACGCGTTTCAGTGAAACATAGTCTTTTAAAGGTTGGTGATGTTCCCCTCCACTCGATTCTTGAAGATGGCAGGATGGGTTAACGACAAACCGCTGCAAATCCCAGAAGGAATCGATCTATTCAATCTTGTGTAATATGAAGCTAGAAAGATTAGCATGCTGAAGATTCAAAGCCTAGACGACAATGGACCTTCGAACTCATTCTTATTGTTACGCCGTAGTTTAAAGGTTCTACGTTTTGGTCTTTTTCGTGGATTTTATTTTTATTTTTATTTTATGACAAGGTGGGATGAAAATGTCAACTATGAAGAATAATCCCTGCACTTGTCCATCAAGGTAGCTTAATTAAAGAAAATAATGCCCAACCATGTGTCAAGCCCATTTGGTCACAATAACGACCATATGTCCACATTACAATCCTCCATCTTAGGTTGGAGACATTTCAAGTTCCATGTAGTCATTAAATATGAAACTGTTAGGCCTTTGTGCAAGGCCAAAATCTTGGCCAGATAAATGAATTCAAGTTTTGGTCTTGGTTCTCAAATTATGTTGTATTAATATCATTTTTCTAGAATTGTTTGGATACAACATTGTTATCCATAATGGACATGGACACATATCCACCTCCATTATTGGTCTGCAATTTCCTCACACTCTCCATATACATTTCTGAGGCTTCTTCAAACATATAATATTTCCTCACACTCTCCATATACATTTTTGAGGCTTCTCCAAACATATAATAAAACCCTTTAGTGAATTCATTTTCTATTGTTCGATATTTTTCTCTTATATCATTCTTAAATAGGTTGTTTTCCCCTTATCCCACTTTGATTATCTATAATTTAGAATCCGTTAATATATCAAAACTAGCTTTAGAAATCATATTTTACCACCATCAAAAGTTGAGAGTTACACTATCCCCAAATAATTTATTTAATAAATTTAAACAAGCACAAATGGTATCCATTTCTATAATGCACATGCATTACTAATCCAAAAATTGATAACTATATTAAATCAAACCTAGCTTTGTTGAGCTTGTATGATTAAAAAAACCCACTCTTCTATGAGTGGATATCAATAAAAGTAGCAAATCTTATCACACAAATAAAATTTCTCCACAAAAAATAGCCAAGCGATGTAGTAGGTTGATAGGAAAAGGTGGCAAGATAAATAAGTCATGTCGAAACAAATCACACGTGGCCATGTATTCTTCCCTTATAATATGAGATGGTACAATGATTGTTATATATTCCTTTCTTTCAAAACATTATATATTATAAAAAAAAAATGGATATATTTACATACCCATAACAAAATACAATATGGTATGGTGATTGATATTTTTGTATTCAATAAATTATATATATATATATATATATATATAATTTATATTTATATTTATATACATGTGTATACCTATAATTCCACTTTGTACAAGCACACAAAAGGTGAGCATACATGTTGGCTTAGTGTAATTTCTTAAAAAGCTTCACCAAATCGAATCTTCCCTTGGTAGTATATTGTAATAAAATTATAATCTTACAATAAATTCATCAAAGGTGAGCATACATGTTGGCTTACTGTAATGTCTTAAAAAACCTCACCAAATTGAATCTTCCATCAGTGTTATATTGTAATAAAATGTTATATTGTAATAAAATTATAAGCTTACAATAAATTCATCAATAATTTAGAATTCAGTTTGAAAATACTATACAAACATTATATGATATTTGAAGTATGAAATTGAGCTTTAAGTGGCATTTCTTAGGTTGGTGTTCATTTCAAAACACATACTTTTCAGTAACATCTATTCCCCCATCCTTAGACATGACAATAAGATTTGGGCACATATATTTAATAGCTTACAATCAAATTTAAGTGCATAGTTGACAATAATAGAGATATGATGACGAAAAGAAAACCCAATACATTACAAACCTTTGGCATGCTTGGTAGGTAATGTATGTATCTAGAGATCAAGACCTTGTTTTTTCATTGATTAACAAAACTTTTTCATCATAGCTAATTCTTGTAATTGCATTTACTTTAGAGTGAAATGTTAAAAATATCCAAACAAATAGTAAAAGTAGAATAAAAAATATATGATAATGTCCATCCCAATTATTTTTTATTCAAAGTTCTACAAAGTCCCCCATCATGGATTTGAGGGTATGGTAGTAGGATATTTGCATGTTATCAGACATAACATCGTATGGGATTGTTTTTCTCTATCACACCCTTCTGTAGAGAAGCAATAGAAAAAATGATAAAATACAATGAAATGTATTGTTGTAGTTATGCTTACTCCCATGTTCAGGTAGAGGACCGGGAAGATAGATCTAGGAAGAGATAATTACATATAGAGATGGATGGTAGGATATAAGATATCTTGTTTAAATGTATTGATACTTTCCTTAGACTCTTCATTTTGAATCCCAACATGTCTAGTAGTTGCACTCATCTCTTCCAACAATCAGTTGGTAATATCCTGCGCGGACTACCAGGGGCCTCTTCTGGGTTGCAGAATAATTCTCTGGGAAAGTCCCTATACCGAGGAAAGAAGCAATCTCTTCGAGGTATTATGGAATGACTTCAATCCAGAACAGGTCTGTGTTGGGGAGTTGGTCATCCACTGATCCTCCACTTTCCTATGATTCTAGTCTTCACAGGTGATCTGGTCCTACGTTACATCTTCTAGGTTTGACAATTACCTCAAAGGAAAACTCCTGAAAGAGTAAGAGCCACCTACAAATCCTTACTTCAAGAACATGCTTATTTAGAAGGTATTTCAACACAGAATGGTCATTGAAAACCTTAAAATGAGAACCTAGTAAGTAGTGTCAAAAAACTTTCAACGCATAAATCATAGCTACACCTTCCCTTTCGGTTGTTGTGTAGTTGTGTTCAACTTGAGACAATTTTATGCTAACAAAGTATATAGGGTGATCAATATTCCCTTCCCTTGGCTGTGCTAAGATGTCTCCTAGCGCAACACCTGATGCATCCACATGTACATGGAATTAAATTTCCCAATTGGAGTATAGAAGAATTGGTGTAGTAGTAAGTGTTTCCTTGAGTGTATCAAATGCTTTGTCACACTCAGCCATCCACTAAAATGCTTCAGACTTCTTCAGTAATTTCACCAATGGTGTTGTAATACTAGCATATCTTCTAATGAACCTATGGTAGTATCCTGTATTCCCAAGCGTCATGTGCAACTGTTTCACAATTATAGGTGGAAAAATGCTCAGGATAACCACAACTTTAGTTGGGTCTACCAGGACTCCTTCCCAGCAAACAATGTGGCCTAGCAGGTTGTCATGTAGTACGCAAAAAATACACTTCCTCAGGTTTAGATATATCCGTAACTCCCGACATCTATCAAACATCAACTGAAGTATCCCTACGTGCTCCTTGAGAAAAGTATATACCATCTATTCATCCATGTAGACTTCTAGGAACATGTGTATGAAATCACGAAACTTTGTAATAACAATCCTGGAGAATACCAAAGGGGAATTATTTAGGCCAAAGGGAATCACGTTATATACGAATGAACCCCAATCAGTTATAAAAGTGGTCTTGTTCTTGTCATCCTCTGAAATTCTGACCTGGTGATATCCCAAGAATCCATTTGTGAATTAATATGCTTCTTTCCCCACAAACTAATCTAATACCTCATCAATGAAGGGTGTCAAAAATGGATCATGTACACATGAAACATTCAAAATCCTATAATCAACACATACCTGAATTTCCTCAGCACCCTTTTTTCTCTATATTAATATAGGGATAACCCATTCTGCTTCTTCGACCGGAAAGATTAGTCCTACCATAAGCATTTTGTCTATTTCTCTTTTGACCTTTTCTTTTACCTTGGGATTGAGACGATATGGTCTGTGCTTCATGGGTTTCGAGTCATGTTTTAACTCTATCTTCATCTCTCCCATGGTTCCTTTTATGCCTTTCATTTATGAAAAGGTTTTTTGGAATATGTCTTCTTATTCCTGCAATAGACTCTGGATTTCATTCATGGTCTACTCATCCCAGTAATCCCCTATAGAATCTATCTTAGGATTCTCTTCGCTCCCTATGTTTACTTTACACAACTTTAGATGATGGGTATAGGTGCTATTTGTATGACTAGGTGTAGTATCCTGGATTTCCCTAGTTCCCACAGTTTCTTTAATATTAAGGTTCCTAATTTTTTCTACTTCATTAGGTTCTTCTAGGTCTTTATCAACTTTTCAACAGGCTACCAATATTCTAATAGGGTTTTGGTCTCGATTGGACTGGAACAAGTGGGCATCATTAGAGCATACCACTAGACTTGATATGGATTCACAATCATCGGTAAATAGTATCTTTCAAATTCTTTGAAGGACTAGGTGGAGCTCAGGAGTCTTATTAGTAAAAGAAAAATCTCTGCAAAATTAGTCTTCTAGTGTCTGCCACTAGTTCGTTTGTCTTCTGGTCTCTTCATGTATGTACCAGGTTTTTGGAGTCACACCTAATGACTGGAAAAATAAGTGAACCCATAACTGAGAGGGTACTTGCATCACTTTCCATTGCTTAATGCAATGCTCAACATGCATTTTGGGTTTAGAATTCCCATTGAATAGTTGTTCTTCATGAAAATCCATGTTCGTCTCTATTGTTACTTGATCACTTCTAATAAATATGTATTGAATAGCTCTCTTTGTGTCCTCCCAATATAGAAGTGAATCTCTATGAGTGGCCCACCACCTCATTGGGGTATCCTTCAAATATATATCCAAAACCAATATCCTTTTCTCTGGCTCAACTTTTCCATCTATATCAGTGAGAAATATAATCAATTCTAAATTACCATCGTATGTTGGGTTATATTAAATTCTAAATTACCATCGTATGTTGGTTATATTAGTCTGAGAATTTTTGGAACACCTTGTGAATCTACCAGAGGTCTTTTTATTCTTGGGATCCATGGGTATCCGTCCATGGCTTCAATCTTCATTGATTTTTCCAAAGCCTATGTCAGTGTGGCTATTCTCTGTCGCGTCAAGGGGATTCATGTCAAGAGTAACAACCCTTGGATGTACCATTCCCTTTAATGGTATTCATGAATTGGGTGTTCCAATCTCCCAGTAGAGTCCTTAAAATTTTGACTGTATTCCCATGCAAACTCCCCCTCTCTCCATTGAATCTCATGCAACTCAGAGAGAGCTTGTTGTTTTGACTGAGGTAGCTTGAATTTAGCAATAAATTTATGATGAACTTGGTCAAGGGTAAAGTAATTTCCTTGCACCCTAGGCTCAATATCCTTCATGTACCATTTGAGGGCACGACCCCTCAAGGTATTATAGAATTCTACTAACTTGTTTTCATCCAAGGTCCCTTTGGAACTCCAGATGGGCTCACATAAAAACCAGTGTTGTTCTATGTCCTTGTCTCCTTTACCCCATAACTCTGGATATCAAGCGATTGATCCTCCTATGTTTCCAGTCATTTTTGGTGTTCTTGTTCCTATCAAAATAAATCCTAATGGCTTGGTTGCGATTTTCCAGGTGACCCTAATATCCTCCCACTTCTTGTAGTCATGGGTTGTGATGAATTAAATGAATTTAACAGAATAGAAATTGCAAGCGTATGTGGTACATAACTTACCAAGGGTATTGAAGGTTCCTACGGGATGGTTGACTAGGGGCTAGTTCCACTGACTTCTGGGTGAGTTTCTTTGATCTAGGGGGTCTTTTTTTCTTGTACCGGAGCAACTTGCTCCACTTCATGGTCAACTCCTCCTAAGATCAGAGACCAATCTTCTATGTATTTTGCAAGATCCAGACCTCCTTCATCCACTCTTTCTTCTAAACCTTCCTCATCTCATCTGTTATCCATGGGACTTCTTTCTTTCTATGCACTTCTCTTTCCTGTAATCCTAGACTAGCCATGCTTTCTTGTCTTTGCAACTTCCATAACTCCTCTGACTTTCTTTCATCCATTCCTATGGGTCTGATTTCTTTTCGCAACACCTCATACTGCTTCACTTCTCTCTTTACCTTTCCCCACCACCATTTCTCAACTATGGCAGCTCTTCTTAGGGCCCACTCACTTGTTGTTGTTTTCTCCTCCCCCATCTCTCAAAGAACCCATTCCCCTCCTTAGGTCACATTGAACCTACCCCAAGATCGCCCCACCCCTAGCGCATGGGTTTAGGTTGCCATCTCACATGAGAGAAAAACTAGCATCCCCTCTGTTAGCACCCTATAATTCGTGTTTCTACTTTATAAGCTTAATAGTTCATTTTTGCATTGTTTTGCAATTTTCGCAGCGATAAAAATTCACAACGATAGATTTTTTCATCGAGGGGGATTTCATAGTGCTTCCAAGATCGATGATTTCATAGCACCTGCATGTTAGTTGCTGGTGTCAATGTGGTTACCGACAAAAATATGGAATTTGGGGAAAAAGTTACAGGTCTACTAAACGTTTTGGTCCTGATGGACAATGATTTCAACACCTATCATTTTTTTAACTTTTCATAGAATGTAGTCTGCTTAGCCTGGTCATACCTAATGATAACTCTTTGATCCACAAAAAGTAGTGGGACATCCCCACCATGGAAATATTGGAGCCATAACATAACAAATACTATTGAACCAAAATTAGGTCTCAAAGAATTGAAGTACATCAGCTACCTTGCTCAAGTTTTGACTAAATCTTCAAAAATGATTCTAGTTATGTTGGTTGGAGCATTGTTTTATGGTATCAAATTCACTATTCCTAAATACATATGCACTTTTCTTATCGCTAGTGGTGTCTCTTTATTTGCATTCTCTAAGAGTAGTTCAAAGACTATAAGAAATCTTTCACATACAAATGCACTATGGGGATATGGACATTGTCTTGCCAATATTCTCATGGATGTATACACAAATTCCACTCAGGATAACATAAAAAAGAAATATCCAAAAACAAATGGATGGGACACCATGCTAGGGATGAATATTTGGGGTTATATCTACTTCACCCTCCATATGGTGGTGGTTTTGAGGCACTACAGTTATGCAGACAATACCCTGAAGTACCATGGGATATGGTTAAAATTTTAGTATTTTCATTAAAAAATAAAATTATTAGCGAAATTGGTGCAAATAAAATAAAATTTTGATTTTGTATGGATTTTTTACTCTCAGGTACATTTGAATGGTTTTATGAAAAATTATAAAATTATTAGTGAAATTGGTGCAAATAAAATAAAATTTTGATTTTGTAAGGATTTTTTACTCTCAGGTTCATTTGAATGGTTTTATGAAAAATTATGGGCATGAAGTCAAATATCCTAAGGAAATAACACATATCAAAGCCCAGTGACCAAGACCAAGTGCCAAGCCCGATTTACACCGAGCGCCAAGCCACCGAGGAGGGGAGTATTATATTGCACTACATGTTGATAGTCCATGTAATCATCGTTGCATGTAAAAATGAGCATATCACATCTACCTTAAGATGTGGGGTAAACCCCACTATGCGTAGACTAAATGAAGTGGCATTGGGAGAATTTTGTGAGTTGCACATAGGAGAAACAGAGTTTGCGTAGCGGGTTGTGCTATGCAAGTGCTGAAGGTGCAAATCTGAAGCGTTTATGCTACACAAGTACACTAGTCTGCCAAATCATCATCCTATGTAACCTCCAGCTGCAAAAAATGTGCCAAATAATTATCTGGAACATGAGTCCTTGTAAGTTGATATCAGAGATTCATGTGATTATTTCCTTTTATAATGTGTTGCTCCCATTTATATGTTCTTTGTGTGTATGTTCTGATTAATTTATTTAATTTTGTATGTGTATTTATTCTTTAAATATTCAGTGAGGTGTATGTGGCATAATTCACTCAAAATTAGTGCTTTGTTATATATATTTCATTTCCTTTCTTACACAATATCCCTCGGATTCATGCTTGATAGATTCCCCGAGGGATTGATTGTTTTCTCTATAAATTTAATCTACAATGAAATTTGTATGGGATTCATCCTTGATAGACGCCCCAAGGGATTGATTGTTTTCTCTGTAAATTTTTGTAAATTTCATCTACAACGACATTTGCATGTGTAAAGGGGAGTTTTCTACCTTGCCTACGATTTTATCATCTTTCAATTAACCAAGTTCCCATTAGATTATCATTGATCTCCCATTATTACTCCATTTCCCATTGGACTTTCTACCCACTTTGCCACCAACTTTATAAATTCAATATTGCCTTAGAGATCTAGCCTTTGGATGAAATTACAAATCAATCTTTTCAGTGATTGACTTGAAGAGAGAGATCCCTCTCTGGATGGAAGGGATAGCCTCCAACCCCATGTAGGTTTGTTCTTACCTTTGTGATTTGCTTCCTTAGCCAAAATCAATTCATGGAGTGATAACACCCTCCTCCACAAAAATGACCTTGATCCAAAGGGGAATTTCCCTCAAAAATATTCCCCATGCCCCTTTTTTGAATATTGATTTGTATTTTGAAAAATATTGGTGGTTCTTTGTTGCAAACTCGATGATATAGCCTTGTAAGGATGTGTCAACCCAGAAATCCACCACTCGAGTAATCCGGTGATCCAATCAGTGAAGCTCTTCTATCCTTTTTGTATCCCAAGAACCAATTTATTTAACCCATTCTTTTAACTCTAGTACTTCTTGTAGCCGATCTATCCACTGGAACAACTTTTCTGGGAATTCTACCTAGAATATCTCATACTGGTCGCTTGATCTTTCTGAGTAGAAGACATAACCCTTGGTTGTGTCCTAGTTTAGATTCCGTAACTTCGCTTCCTTCAGTACGAACACATCAAACTTATGTTCCCACCACTGCCGAACGTCAGAGTTGTGGATCCATGGAAGCATTCTCCCTACAAGTTCCCTTGTAAAACCAAGGTCTTGAAAACATAACCATTTTGTTAGAGCAAATTTGTATGACCAGGGTCCTCTTTAGGTTACCAACAAAAGGGTACTGATGTAGTCTAGTGCGCTGGAATTTTCATCTTTCTGAAAGGAAAGAATTCTTACCTAAAGTGTAGCCGAGACAAAATAACTAAGGGAAGGGTAAGAAGAATTATATACAGATCTATAACATATCTATACTATTACCATTATATCACAAGATAGATTACTCAGTTCGGATCCTTAACACATCATACACTAATACACGAGAACAAAGTTGTACAAAACATCAAGGAAGAATGACAAAGTATAATGCATAACAAAAAACAACATAATGACATTTCAGAGGTACAAAAATAATATAAACCAGGAGCATTTTCAAAATTTGATCTACATTATGTTTCTATTATATTAGAAGTATTGGAAAATAAGAATTCACATCTTCACATTAATCATCTACCCTACTCAACATAGAGAGATCAGTAGGTACATCTCAATATAGTACTAAAACTAATAGTAATCATTCTAAGCTCTTCCCTTACTAATTATAGTCTAGATATGGAGTATAGATCCAGTTCTTTCCTCTTGCTCCTCTCTCCTATGTTTCACATACCCTCCCATTACACTGTATTGAAAAATACCAATTACCATCAATACAATACAATCGTTTACTCTTTCTCCTTGAGAACCCATATGCTCTCTTCTCTTCTTGATTATGTTGTAACTGTATTGTCTCAAAACTGATTATGCACTGGCTTCAGACTGTGTTCTGTTCCAATGTCTTTTTATTGCGTGTTTCCTTTCTTGGCCTTCTTCACTTGATGGGTTGTCTCCTTGATAACTTGTACAACTTCTTTTATCAAAACTAAGAGCCCAACATTGCACGCGGTTACAAAATACAAAACTATGTCAAGCTTCGGCTCCAACAACTCCCCCAAACATACAAAAACAGAGCTTCTTCTCTCATAATTCTTCGACTCCTTACACAGTTGCTGCTCCTTGCTAACTATCATCTATGTTCTCTCTACTTATGTATATCGACTACTTACAGACTCAGACATATAGACTGAGACTAAGAATTCCTATAGAAGTAAAACTGACTCAAATAATTAAGATGACAATAAATTCGATCGACTCTTTTCTTCATAACAAGGTTTGAGAAAGATAAATATTGACTCATTTATATCACTCCTACTAACACTCCTTGTCGTGTTTGGTAGACTAACATCTCTTCTTTCCATGACAGATAGAGTCTGCATAAGAATAAATCTCACGACTTGTAATTAATATTTCCAACACCCCCCCTTAATTATAAGTATATGAGATTACACAATACAAAAAAATAAGTTGACAAGAACTGTCATATACCTGCGACTGCGCCGACTCCTAGAAAATTGTGAATTTTCTAAAATGCATTTCTTGCCAAATATTTTGTAAATATATCTGCAACTTGTTCTTTACACCTGCAAAATTCTAAACAAATTTCTTTGTTATTCACCAATTCTCTAATAAAATGATACCTTGTATCAATGTGTTTGGTTTTCTTGTGAAACATGTGATTCTTGAATAACATGATGGCAAGGTTGTTGTCAAAAAACACTGTAGTCAGTTCCTCTTGTTCTTGCAACAAATATTTAACATTCTTCTCATCCACATAGCTTGACAAGTTGTGCTTGTATCTACGACATATTCATCTTCAACTGAAGAGATATTCACAATGGGTTGCTTCCTTGATGCCCATGAGACTATACCTATTCCAAAATGAAATGTGCACCCATAGGTAGTTTTCCTGTCATCTATGTTGCCTCCACAGTCACTATCAGTGTATCCAATAAGTTTGAAATATTTTGAATTAGAATACATAATGCCAAAGTCTTTTGTTCCATTCACATATCTCAAAATTATTTTACCTTCCTTCCAATGTGATTCTTTTAGAGTTTTCATGAACCTTGAAATCAGGCTCACTCCATACATAATATAAAGCCTTGTTGCTTTCAAATACATAAGACTTCCTACCATCATTTTAAACAGAGTGGGATCCACTTTACATCCTTCATCTTCCTTTCTTAATTTCAATCCTTTTATGACAGGTGTTGGGGCTGCTTTGGAATTTACCATGTTGAATCTTCTCAATATCTCATGAGAATATTTAGATTGTGAAATAAATATACCAGATTTAGATTCGTGAACTTCAATACCTAGAGAATATCTCATAATCCCCAAATCAGTGATTTCAAATTCATCCTTCATGACTGACGTAAATTCTTCTATGCCAAAGTCACCTATAAAAATAAAATCATCTACATATAAGAAAACAATTAACATGTTACCTTGCTAATTGGTTTTAATGTATAGTGTTGGCTCACATTCACATATCTGAAATCCATTTTGAGTGAGATAGGAATCTATGTGACTATACCAATCATTGGGAGCTTGCTTTAATCCATATAGTGCCTTCTTAAATTTGTATACTTTGTTTTCTTGTCCTTGAATATCATAGCCTTGTGGATGTTCCACATATACTTATTATTTTAAATGTCCATTAAAAAATGCTTACTTTACATCCATTTGATAAACATGACATTTATTCTATGCAACAATGGCCAACATAGTTTTGACTGTGTCCATTCGTGCATCTGACACAAATGTTTCATTGAAGTCTATTCCAGGTTGTTGTGTAAAACCCGTTGCAACTAACCTTGCCTTTTGATTCTACACATTTCCATATGCATCTTGCTTAGTTTTATAAATCAACTTGACACTTATCACATCCTTGTCTTCAAGTACATCTACCAATTTCCATGTCTGATTGTTTTCTATGCATTTAATTTATTCATCCGTGGCTTGTGCCCATACATCATCCTTGACAACTTCTTCAAAAGTTAATGGATCATCTATTTGTGAAAACAGAGAAAAGACTAGAAAATGAATTTGTTGTGTCAACATTATAGATGTCGCACAAAATTCTTTTCTTCCTTGGCAATAGACTTTCTAATGTTGGATCTCGAGATGTAGAACTACTTGGACTGCTTGTTGGAGTTTGTTGCGCTCTAGGTGTGGACTGCACACCTGGAGATCTCATTGGAGTAGTTTGTGCTAAGAGTGGAGGGAACTGTGCATTGACTTACAATTGGTGTTTGAACCACTTCTTCATCTATGTCATCATGTCCAATAGCATCAATAATTTTAACTTTCCTTTATATGCTTCCATCCCATGCTTCATTCTCCACAAATTGAACATCTCAGTTGATTATGAATTTTCTTGCAATGGGATCATACAATTTGCATGATTTTGTATCTTTAGAGTACCCAAAAAATATACATTTTTGTCCTTTGTTATCTATCTTCTTTCTCAGCTCATATGGAACATGTGGGTATGTCACACAACTAAAAACTTTTAAGTGCACCACATTATGCTTCTTACTTGTCCAGGCTTCTTGAGGAACTTTTTTTTTCACACTCTGTTGGAAATTTGTTCAATATGTATACTGCAGTTGCTACTGCCTTAGCCCAATAGTCATTTCAAAAATGTTTTGCTGGAAACATACTATGCACCATTTCCATGATGGTTCGATTCTTCCTTTCTGCGACACCATTGTGCTGTGGTGTATACCACGTAGTGAATTTCTTGTAAATACCATGAACTTTATAAAAGCGTTGAAACTCTCTTGAAGCATATTCACCTCCTCTGTCAGTTCTTTGAACCTTGATGTAATGACCAATTTGATTCTCCACAAGTGGTTTGAACCGTTGAAAACAACCCAATGTGTCAGATTTATGTTTTAGAAAATAAATCCATGTTTTCTTGATAAATCATCAATAAATGTAAGAAAATAGGTATTTCCTCCTATAGATGGTATTTGCATTGGTCCACAGATATATGAATACACAATTTCTAGTGGAGCTTTTGCTCTGTATGACTTGCCAACTAGAAATGATTCTCTATGTTGCTTTCCAAAGTTTCAACCTTCACATATTATTTTTGGTTTTTCAATTAATGGAAAACCTTTCACCATATCCTTTGTATGTAGCAGCTTCATACCTCCAAAGTTCAAATGTCCAAATCTAAAATTCCATAGCTAGAAGTCATCGTATACTTTAGATTTGAATGATTCTTGCATCTCTGCACCATTGTCTTCTTTTTTCTTAAAAATGTGCATACTACCTTTTTTTTCTTTAGAACAAAACACACTTAGTTCTTTTCTTTATTCTTTGAATGTAGTGTTAGACTGCGCATCTTTTGCTTCACTGACAACTTGTGTTTTTTTTCTCTTCATGGAAGGATTCAATGCCAATGGAAAAATTTTGTTGCTTGTCATATGAATTCTTGCAATAAGTTGATTTCTTGGATATCTATCAAAAATCACACAGTGATTATCTTCCATGTAGATTTTATATACTTTCTGTAACAATTGTCCTGTGCTCATCAAATTATGTTTTAGACCAAAAACATAATATACATCAGGAATAACCTTTTTTCTCCCCCTACTTAGTTAAAATATTAATACTTCCCTTACCTAATACAGTAACCTAGATATATGTTCAAAGTGAATTTTTTGTTTGAAATGACTTATCCAAACAAAAAAACAATTCTAAGTTTCATGTCATGTGATTACTGCAACCTGAATCTAGATACTATATGCCACATGCACTTTCTTGAGAAACATTACATTCAACTGGGGAAATTATGGGAATTTCTTCAGCACGCGCCATAAACATAGGACTGGAGGGAGTATTTTTGTTGTTTGAATGATCTTGACCTTGCTTTTTTTTATTATACTATCTCTTTCAGCATTCATATGCATAATGTCCATACTTTTTACAGTAATGGAACTAAATATTTGATTTATCAAATTTCTGATTACTTGACTAACTGCTATTTGGATTTTGATCACATCTTCCACCAGTATTTACAGGACTTCTACCACTTCCACCTCTAGCATAACTCCTTCCTCTTCCTCTAGAGTTATCTCTCCCCCTTCCTCTTCCATGAATTATGGATGTCTGTGTGGAAAATGCATTTTTTAATGACATATTTGATCTATTTAATCTGTGTTCATGATTAATGAGGGAGTCTTGTAGCTCATCTAGACTAAACTGACTTAAGTCTTTGTTCTCTTCTAAGGTGACAAAAAGGGTATCGAATTTAGGAGGAAGACTCCTAAGTACCTTCTCAACAACCTTCCTATCCTTTGTGGTTTCTCCATGAGACTTAATCTGATTTATCATGCCAATAACATGGGTGTAAAATGAATCTACTGAATCTAAGTCCTTCATTGATAGAGTTACAAAATCATTTCTAAGAATTTGTAGTTTTGAAGTCTTGAATTTTTCCATACCTTGATAAGAAGTTTGTGATATTTCCCATGCTTCCTTGGCTTTCTTTGTTGATGCAACTCTTGGGAGTATGCTCTCATGCATGGCTTGATGTATGTAAAACATTTCCTTTCCATCCTTCTTCCTTTGATATTTCAAAGAATCCTTCTCAGCTTATGTGAGTGCATTGTACGATGTCTGATCTACCGGTTCCACATATCCATTCTCAACTATCTCCCATACATATTGACCCCAAAATAATGCCTTCATGTCCAAGGACCATAACTAATAATTTTTTTCTGTAAAAGTGGGAGGTTATAGATTTGAAGTAGAATCCATGGTTTCACCTTTCAACAGAGTTGTTGCTCTGATAAACCTTCTCCGATACTAGATCCAAGATCTACAATGCATATACAAACTCTACGCAGTACAATTGCAAAGACCACGTAGTGAAATTCTTCATCCTTGAACTCTCAGTACTTACCGCTTAGTTTCCAAACTGCATAACACTTAATAAACAATTTCTTGACACTATGATTCTCTTTAAAACATAAACTCACAAACATAACATAATTTAGAATATTCATCAACACAAAAAATACTTGATATATATTAACAACTAGATGTTGCCCGCAGTTACATAATACAAAACTATGTCGAGCTTCAGCTCCAACAACTTCTCCAAACTTACAAAACTAGAGCTTGTGCTCTCAGGCTTCTTTGACTCTACACAGTTGATACTGCTTTCTAACTATCAAATTTATTCTCTCTACTTATGTATATCGACTACTTACAGACTTAGACATATATAGACTAAGAATTAGACTTCTTGTAGAAGTAAAACGGACTCAAACAATTAAGTTGACAATAAATTCGACTAAATCTTATCTGCATAGCAAGGTTCAAGAAAGATAAAGGTTGGCTCATTTATATTGCTCCTACTAACACTCCTTCTTGTCGTGTTTGACAGACTAGCATCTCTTCTTTCCATGACAGATAGAGTCTACGTAAGCGTAAATCTCACAACTTGTAATTAATATTTCCAACAATTTTATTCCCCTCGAGCACTAGGTAAATAGCGACAAGCATCTGGGGAATTTTGTTGTAATTCTATTGATGGGTAGCGAAGAATCTCATTCAATAGTCAAAGATGGGGCATATTGGTTTATGCTTTGCAAATTGAATACAAAAGGATGTGATTTCATATCATTCCATCTTCTTTAGAGTTGACCATTTTTATGGATCCAAATTTGACCCTTGCTAGGGTTTCTACACAATAGCATTGGTGATGACAGAGAGAAACCTCAGGTAGATATCATCAATATTCAGTTTGTGGGTATATGAGAACCAAGGTGGTCATATTCTCAAAGCTTGTTGGAGAGGGATTTTCACACAACTAAACACTCCTTTAGACTATTGTGATATTTATTTGTTGGTGCGTCTCACCTCGACAGAGTTTGTCTCAATCTCACCGATGCTATCAACATACTTACCATTAAGTTAACCAGAGAAATCAGAAGTGTTCTTCTCAAGTGCCCCAGTGAACTTCAGAAAACATGTTCTCATTTTCTTTGATGAGTTTCATAGTAGTTACTACCAACTTTGTATATGGTTTCATAGATATCACTCTCATTCATAGCACTCTCTCTTAACTCTATCAATCACTTTAGAGATATTGCTCTCTTCTTTTGGGGACTTACTCTCTCTATCCCTCCTTGAGGTTCGTCACTTGAATGACTTGAACTCTGGTGCACACCTTGCGTTTCCCTCATGAGCTTTGTCACTTAAAGGACTCGAACCTTGGAGCACACTTTGCACTTCCCTCCTGAACTTGGGAATTAAAGAATTCACCTACACACTCCTTTCGTTATCTATCCTATGAGCTTGGAACTTGTAAAATTCACTTGCACACTCCTTGCGCTATCTCTCCTCTGATATTTTTCAACACTTAACAAAGTGTCGACTCTGTGCACTATTTTCACTAGTCTCCCCTCTGATATTTTATAATCCTAGTCTCCAAATCATATATTTCAGATCTTTATTGATCTTACCACCACAGTCTTCTCTTGTCTCCTTGGCTGACCTTTCTACCAACCCTCTCAACTCCATAATTTCCTTTTCCATCCTATCCCATGGCTGGCTCTTTTGCTACAACTCTTTCTTTCTCTCCTTTAGGTTGTTGCTATTATCCACTGGTTACTTCTCCTTCTTCTTTATTTCTTCAATACTTTTACCTTCCTGAAGGTTTCCTTTTCTATTATTTAGGATTGCATCCCTATGGTAGCCTTCCTCTATCTTTGAAAGGCTTAACCAATCCTCCAGCATATTCAACTCCTTCTCTCACTAAGTAAGTATGGAACCTGAATGCTCCTCTTGAATATTTCTTTGGCTCAAAACTGTGTGGGCCTCCTCTTCTTTATTTTCCTTTTGAACATAACTTGGATTATGTCCACTCTCCCTTTCTTTGACAATCTCCAATGGCCATCCTTTTGTTTCACCTGCCATCACACACAAACTGCTATTTTTAAAAACCTTTGGCCGTTTGGCCTCTGCAATGGATGCCTCCTACATCATTTCCTTGCAATTATGAGAACCCATGAAACTCATTCCAAGAGATATATTTATCTCTCCTATCCTCATTAGGTATGGAAATTTTCCCCTGACATGACCAATTTGGGGATCCTTTCGTTTCCTATTAGGTTTCCTCAAGAAAAGTTCTTGTACCACTTTTGAATAAATAGTTATGTTCTTAACTTCTTGAAATAGAGGTATTTTGACACACAGATTTTTTATTTCTCCTAAGAATTCAAACTCAGGTTGTGTAAAATCTTTCTCTTGGTTTATCCTTTCAGGATAGGGTGGGTTTTGAATTTCAGGGTGGGCATTTTTAGCTTTTGAATATTAATGATATTTTATTTTTTCTAATTCTTCATTTGGGACTTGCTCATTTAAATCTTCAATACTAATACAAGGTTGGTTCTTAGTTAGTTTCTTCCCAGATCGAAGGTGAATATCGCAATAGTCTAGGGAAGAAAGGGAGTAAGTAGGGTAGGTTGCAAGTCCAATAGCTTAAATTGGTTGGCCCAGAATTCCATTATTGGGGTTAGGAATGGGTTGTAAAGGTATTTTTTGTTGGAGAGGGGCAGATGTATATGCCTACATCTAGAGAGAAGGAAGGAGTTGTATGGGTGGTTGTGTCATAGGCTATTGAGGTCCTCCTACAGTAAGGTTTCTTAGGCCCTGTTTCCATAACTGGTTTCGAGAAGGAGCTACCCATTGTTGTGTTGGCATACCCGATCATTGAGAAGCACATTTCATGGAAGGGTTAGTCTAATATGAATTAAAATATTGAGATTGAGCTTGGATCATACCTTGAGGTCTAGACTGTCAGGGTATCTTTTGAGAGACATAGCATAACTATTTTGGCTCCTCATGTTTTTGGTAAATGGATTTTAGTCCTAAAAAGGATGGACATTTTGAGTAGCATGGTCCTTACTGCATATTCCACAAACTTTGATATGATCCAACAAACACTCTTTCCATGGGTTCTTTTTTATGCATCTCGGGAAAAAGATAGCCAAAGATCGTTCTATTTCTTCCTTCTTTTTCTTCATCTACAATGTATCCAATTGGGAGCTCAGGGAACTAAGTACATTAGTCTTGAAGTCTTATACCATGTTCCCAATTTATACCCTCGTAACTCCACCTACAACAATCTTGTCAGTTCTTGACAGCATATCTCTTGGCCCTTTTCTTGTTTTTGATGTTCTCCTAGAATATTTATGGAAAAGTTCCAAGATAATTTTGTACTCCAAGAAATGTCTCCCCCTCCCATTAGGTTGAGGAGTTATATACAATCATCTCGGATTCCTGTTAGAAATAAGAAGTGTCGTGTATTAGAAGAAAAATCTCCATTCCTTACCCTCTATAGGTTATAGGTGAACAATTCAACATAATATTCAAGGATCTCATATTTATGCTACATCATCTTGAAGACATCCTCTCTTATTTATTTATCTTTGTAGTAGTCTTGGTACTTGTCTAGGAATTTATTCATCATTTGGTTGCATGAGAGGATGTTGTCTTTCCCAAGACCCATGAACCATTGCAATGCAGTCATTTTAAGTGTTGAAGGAAAATTTTCAATTTTTGGGTGTCTGAATCATAGTCTAGCTTCTGCACAGTACATCGAACTTGAAGAAGAAGGTATTAGGATCTTCCTTATATAACCCATGAAATTTTGACAAATATGAATGAGGGATGTTCTTCATCCTGGTCTCCTCATTTGTTTCTTTGATTGGGAATCCAAAAGTAAAGGGTTCCTCCTTGAAAATTTCACATGGAATTTCTTTCTGCAGGATTTCCCTTATTTCCAAAGGTGCCTTAGGAAAAAGGAACTCTCCGGAGTGATATTTTTCATTGATCTGTTCCTCTAAAAATGATTCCTTTGTCTGTAAAGACCCTTGTATAGTCTTTGATTCCTAAGGAGAGACTCTGGGATTCTTCTTGGCAAGAGATATTGTTGTAGGTAATAAGTAATTTGGTTGATTTTTCTCATTTCCCTCTTGTGATTAAACTACATTGTTATCTTTCAGGAGTTTTTGGAAGAGCTAATAAATCTACCTTGATGATCTCTAGATTTGGGCATAGAAAAGATTAGAAAAAAATTCTATGGATTGTTGAAAGGAAATCATGACATTTAATATAGTGAGGTGAACAAAATCCACACAACTACATAACAACTACATTTTTACAGTTCCCCGAGAACGACACCAAAAATGCTGAAATTTTCAACTACTTTCTAATTAATTAGCAAGGAATCAAAGAGTTGTTCATTTAATTATCAATTTTAGGTTGTATCCTACTTACAAACTGTCATGCACCATATATGCAATATTAGTGTTGTTTTTTCTAAAGGGTTGTAGTACTTTTAATGTCACAAATCAAAGAATCATGATAATTAAGTCACCAATCCATACTATTCCCTAAGTTTCCAAAAAGTAATATTGCACTTGCAGGAAAGAAAAAATCACACTTGTGGAATTTAAATCACACTTGCAGAAATTAAAATCACACTTGCAGGAATTGAAATCACACTTGTGGAAATTAAAATCACACTTGCAGGAATTGAAATCACACTTGCGGAAATTAAATCATACTTGCGGAAATTAAATCACACTTGTGGAAATTGAAATTATTCTACGATCTATTGGTGACTTGCTCAAGTATAATAAATATCTTGTTTTGTTGTAACCACTAAGTTTTCTCTTATTCAGTAACAATCCAATCAATCCCAAACTGTTGAAAACCAAAACTATCATAAATTAGAAAGAAAACAAAATAAAGTGCAGATACAAGTGGAGTTGCAGCAACATGAGGTGCAACAACGAAGCTGCAACATGAAAGGAATAAAAGTAATGTGAGTTGCAACAACATGAGTTACAACAATGTGAGTTGCAACAATGTAAATTAAAACAATAGAGCTAGCGTGAGAGAAATGACAATGCGAATGAAAATAATCAAGAGTTGTAGCATGTCCGTGATTATAAGTTGTGAAAATATAACCAATGTCAAATTACAATTTGAGATTGCTAATTATCAACACTAATAAATTGAATATCAACCACACACAAATTGTTATGATTGTTCTACCATATTTTAGAATTGCAAGAGACTCAGAAATAAAACAACTACATAATTAAATAAGAAAAATTGAAAGGTTAAATCCCACACTAATATACAAACAATACATGACTAAGGAGGGGGCCTAGCCCCTTAGACAAGGCATTGAGCTACAAAATCAGAATCACACAATCACCAACACATCAACATGTGAATGGTAGGAGGAATGAGAATTATATTGCAGAAGTTTGAAAATTACAATAACAACAGAATGCGATTGCTAGAATAATTCTTCCTCCCCTCAGCTCTGGGTAAGTTGAGGTTCTTATACTATTATAATAATATCTAAAATTATACAAGAGATGGATGTATAGCCATGAAAATCCATATGTTCATCTAATTACATCAATTTTTCCAAACTTTAGTGAATATCGGGCATGTACTGACTCGATAGGAAAACCAATTCATCTTTTAGTCATCTACTTGCCTGCTATCACCTTCCTATGCGAATATCATTTCTCAACTGTCAGTTTCAATATTGATTATTTTTTGGGAGGGTTTTCTATTTGGATTCACAACAACAATGTGCTCAGAATCACAACAATGGAATGTGTACTTGGAGTTGCAACAATGAATGCTCAGAGTTGCAATGGTTACCTAGAGTCGCAACATGAAGAGCATACTTGGAGTCGCAGTGTTGGATTGTGTCCAGAATTGCAACAATTGAGAGCGTAATTGGAGTTGTAGAATAGTGGTATTTTATCCACTATGAGGAGTTACAACTATTGTATTGCTCTTGTGTAGCTGTATTAGTACATGAAAGTGACAATTTCCTTTAAGAAATGTCCAAAAATGGCATAAAAATGGCATATGGGGAAGGATTCGTACTTTAATGACAAGTAAGGAAAAATAGGTAAGGAAAGTATCAATGGAAATTGGTAAGAAAAAAGATATTAAATGGGTGCTGAATGTATGCCAATTTAGGCACCTATCATGGTGTATAAATTATCTTTGAAGCTAAAGGGAAAGTGTTACACACACTCTCTTATGTTGATTACTTAGTTGTTAGTTTTCATTGTTGTTTCTAGTTGGATATTGATTCATGTTGGATAGAGAATGTTGTGAAACTTGTTGTGTGGCTATATTGTATGACCTAATTATGAATGGATAAGGAAAGATCAGGCCCCTAATTTTTTATCTTTTTTTTGTATTGTATATGGCTTATGGTTAGTAGATATTTAGTGTGTTTACTTTCTTATGGAATTTGTTTACATGCTTCTGGTTATGGTTATGAATCTAGTTATTGTACTTCCTTTTTAGTCATTCCTATTTCCACAAATATAACTTATGGGATTAATAAATTAGTAATGAATACAAGAATGAATCCAACATGATATGTCTTCTTATCCATTTATGTCATGGTTTCACTTCGAGTGGGACCTTCTCTTTGAGAAGACTAAAATTTGAATCACATCTATAAACTACCGTGGGAGATTTTGTTGGTAACCTTCAAGAACCTTGGTCTTTCTCAAACACCAACAAACTTGTTTTCTAAGCTTTATCAGCTTGTGTTGGAAATTAATCAACCTAAAGTGAGAGGAAGAGTTGTTATTGTTATAGTGGGAAACCTTCCTAAGTGCCTCTAGGGTCGGAATCCATTCAAGGAATTGGATATATTTGAGTGCATGGTTGGTGTTGGACACACCTACCACACTTAGAGGGGGGTGTGAATGGGTGTGGGGCTCTTTTTCCCAAAACTTCCCTCTTGCACAAAAACTCATCAATTAACATTCAAAATTTATTCATTACCCATTGTTGTCATTTATAACCAGTTAGATGTGAGAACATATCAACAACATATATCAACAATATATCATCAAAAATTCATCACCACAATGAACACAAAGAACACAAGATGTATGTACAATTTTCTTTTTATTACAGACTACAATCCTTGGGGTTTATCAGCAAAAAATGAATAGAGTACAACTCTACAAGAGCAGCAACTCTATATGAAAGACTCAACTTACATTCTCATCACCAACTGAGATGAGGCAACAATCCTCAACAGATATCAATCTGTACCATAAACAAGAGCATCAACCATGCACCAACCTGTGCCAAACAACCTGTAATCAACCTCTACCA